>CAWUFW010011989.1:389711-574032 GCA_963921515.1 Calotriton arnoldi | reverse complement strand
CTGAGTATAGCACCATCCGGAGCCCTTTTGTATTCAGACCTAAGATGGGTCACTCTATACCTTGCTTCTATTACTCCGACCATAGGAAGCCCTGCAATCGACCAGACCCTCTCAAGGCTGCCACCGGGATAGTCAAGCAATATGGTATAAAGGCCTAATCATAGGACTATAGTTGTTCACAGTTACAAAGAGGTTATCCAATTCTCAAAGGGGAGCCAAAACTCATTACGCTTGCGCTTTACAGCTCTGTCCATCTTAGCTGTATATTTTATAGAAACTAACCATTCTACTTTATTCGGGGGCATAGCTTTAATCCAATACTTACAAATTTCTCTGCGGGCAAGCAATATTAGGTAGAAAATTAATTTCCTTGTGTTTTGCGATAGTGTTCCATAATTAACTGGAAGCCCAAAAAAGACAAGGGATATGCTTACCTGGATCAATTCTCCAAGTATTAACGATATCGTACTACTCACATCCCGCCAAAAATCTCGTAATACCGGGCAATCCAAAAACATATGTTCGTCATTACTTTTCTCTTCCCCACACTTAGGACATCTCGGCATGACACCTTTCGCAAATTTTGCCAGTTTATATGGCGTCCAGTAGACCCTGTGGAGACAAAAGAGGTGGTTCCGCCTTAAATTTGCGGCACGTACTGTGGAGTATAGCATATTACAAGATACTTGCCATAAGTCTATAGACTGCTCTCCCGGCAAGCTCTTTTCCCACAGTGTTACAGGCAGGTTGAAGTCTCCATCCGAGCTCTCCACTAAGCTCCAGTACCATCTTGCCACCTCTTTTCCACGGGATCCTTCAGATTGTATTGAGGATTCTAGTGCGTTAGATTGTCCTGCACCTAACCCATCCGTGAGGCTCCAACTTTTAATTTGCAGGTATTTAAATTTTGACAGTTGCCCAACCGCTATCTCCTGGGCCTCCTCCCAGGGAATCAAGACTCCATCAACCATCAGTTGACCCCAGGTGTTTATCCCTGCTTCTTTCAAGGGACGAGCCAGGCAGTCCCTTGACCATTCCGGGGAACCCGGAGAGTCCCAAACAGGAGCCAGTCCACTGTAATAGCTCATATTAGAGTCTCTCCTAATTTTGTGCCAAGTTATTGCAAAACTTTGCAGAGTCTTAAGCCTTACTTTTTTAAAATAGCGAGGATCGCCATATTTATGTATGAAATCCTGCTCGCCCCCTTGTACATCAGATAACATGGCGCTGAACATTCTCCCAATATCAGAGCTGTCTGGCTTGCTTAATAAGCATTTTCCTCCTTTTAATAAAAACACCCAAGCATAATAAGACAAATCCGGGAGTCGTAGCCCTCCTTTATCATACTGCCGTCTAAGCTTTTTCCAGGCAATTCTCGTACCTTTCGACGCCCAGATGAAGCTCTTTACTTTGGATTGGGATTTTTAAGCCAAGCATCCTTAAAGGCCATTGGAATATTTTGAAACAAAAACGTAAACTTAGGAAGGATTGCCATTTTTACAAGGTTTACTCTACCGTAAATTGTTAGAGGAAGGTGAGACCAACTAAGTAGAAGTTTCCCTACTGCCTTATTAACCTTTTGGAAATTCTTTTCGGGGATTTGTTCTATTTTCTGCACGATTTGAATTCCTAGGTATCTCATTTCTTCCTTTACACAGCTCAATTGCGAGTCAATATTCCACTTCATCACAACTGTTTTGTTTTCATTAATCTCATACACCGATATCCGCCCAAACTGGGCTGCCAGATCGTAAACTATTGGCAGAGCTGTGTTAAGATCTGAGGTATACACTACTAAATCGTCGGCATAAAGCCCTACTTTTTTCTCCCACTCCTGAAACCTAAAAGGTTGTATGCTCTCCCGACGCCTTATCTTTTCGGCTAGTGGCTCGATGTACAAATTAAAAAGTAGGGGAGACAACGGACACCCCTGCCTAGTTCCCCTATAGATGTTAAAACTATTGGACATGTTGCCATTCACCAAAACCCTGGCAGTCGGATTCTTATATAAAAGAGCTATTGCCCTACAGAAATTTCCCCCCAAATTAGAAAGCTGTAAAATTTCCTGCAAATAAGTCCAATTGACCCGATCGAATGCTTTAGTCGCATCTATGGTAATAGCTGCTAGTGGTATTTTAAATGTGGTTGCTATATCAGCAGCACCAATTAAGTTGTAGGTTAGTTCCTTGATGCCTCTGCCACGCACAAAGCCCTTCTGATCTTCGTGTAGCAACACGTCTAGTACTCCACTCAGTCTATCTGCTAATAGCTTCGTAAAGATCTTGTAATCTGCATTAAGCAGCGAGATAGGCCTATAAGAGTCGCAACGGTTAGGTGGTTTATCTACCTTAAGGATCAGAGTGACAATGGCATCGTTCCAAGATTGAGGGATCTCCTTGCCCCCTTCAAAAATCTCAGTAAACAAACTAACCATTACTGGGACCAGGAATGTTTCCAGTTTTTTATATATCTCTACCGGGATGCCATCTGGTCCTGCTGCCTTATTTGCTTTCCCAGCTTTAATAACATTCCTAATTTCCGAGTCTACAATTGACCTATTCACCTCTTCCCTTTGGGGTTCAGACAACTTATGGGGAACTTCCTGACCCAACCACTCTAACACTTCCTCTCCCTGCGTAACTAGATTTTCAGAGTATACTTCCCCAAAATGATTGATCAGAGCCTCTTCTATATCTTCCCTAGACCTCGCTAAGTCTTCTGACCCATCCAACTTTAGTTCTTTAATGAAATTTTTAACTTGATCATTTTTTATCTTCCAAGCAAGTAACTTGCCACAACCTTCTCCGTAGTTAAAATGGGCCAGTCTACTCACTTGCCATCTCTCCTGCACCCTTCTTTCCAAAATGCCTGCTAACTCAACTTTAAGGGCCTCAATAGCAGCAAACCCGGACTCCTGCATTATTTCTTTAACCTGAATCTTTTGTTCTTCCTGTTTGATCTGTTCTTCAATAGTAAGAATTTCAGTTCTTCGTTGCTTATTTTTATAGGACTGGATAGATGTTACCCTCCCTCTTAAAAAGGCCTTATAAGAGTCCCACACTATACCTAATGGGGCACTATCCAAGTTCTGCTAAAAAAAACATTGAGATTCCACCCCCAGTTTTTCCATCGTCGCCTCATCAGACAACATGGTACGGTCAAAGGTCCATCTCCTTTGGCGCACCGCAGTTGGGGGAGCCAAACATAAAGAAATGGCCGAGTGATCTGACAAATGAGATCCCAGATGACTAACATCTCTAACATGGCCCTTTATAGCTTGATCAATCAAAAAATAATCTATTCGTGATTGGTGACCATATTTTTTATTATTGAACGTAAAGCTTTTTAAAGATCCCTGCCTTTCCCGCCAGATGTCACACCACCCTAAATTCTTTATTGAATTTACAATTAGAGAGCGAGATTTATTATGAGTAGTTGCCCTGCTTTTAGTGGAGCGATCTAACCTGTCATCTAGCACCACATTAAAATCCCCTGCCATTATAATAGGGTCCGGAAAGTCCAGCAGTTCCAGGAGTAAATTACTAAACGGGGTAGGATTATCTAAATTAGGGCCGTAATAGCCTACCAACGTGTAGCACTGATTATAACATCTCATTTTCGCTATTACCCATCTGCCTGACTTATCAGTTCTACTATCCTCAATGATTATCTGAGGGTTAGTTTTAACAAGAATCACCACTCCTCTTATAGTGAGTTGATGGTCCGTACATATTACTCTCTGCAGCCATCTTCTAGACTTAAAAATCTCCATTGTTTCTTTACTAGTTAGATGCGTCTCTTGGAGGAGTATAATTTGAGCAGGGGCATCCCTTATATATTGCAAACATTTTTCCCTCCTTTGCCTCACCCTAAGGCCATTAACATTCCAAGATAATAACTCTATCTGGGCCTCTCTACTAATACTCATTTTATATTCCTAACTTTCACCCAACCCTTACAACCGGAGTTCCTAGACATTAAAAGAGGACAAATATTTTTTTGTATTTTTTCCCTATGCTCCCCCACCCGTGCCTTCACACATGCCCTTCCCTCGCCCTCCCTTGGAAAACCCTCCTCGCTCTCTCTCATAGCCTAGGCCTAGCCTAAGCCTTAAGGAGACTTCCCGAGGTTGAAGAGCTACTGCTACATTAAACAAAAAAAAACCAGTGAAAAAGTGATCTCTTAATCAGGACTAAGTTCATAAATAAAACAAAATAAAACAGACATGGGGTAGAAGGGGTATACCATGCATAACATCATATAGGTATGGGGATAGAGACTACCAAGAAAAAGTCAAAGGAGAAAAACCCCGAAGAAAAACATCCTCAGCTTCCTACTTCACACTAGTGTCAGATAAAGATCTGAGGAAATCCTCGGCTTCATCTACTCTCCGAAAGGTCTGCATTTTGTTATTATACATCACCCTCAGACTAGCGGGGAATCTTAACTGTGCCGTCGCACCCCGTTTTCTGAAGGGTTCTATCAGGTTACCAAACTCCCATTGCTTATTGGCTTTAATTTGGGAGACATCTGATCTAATATTGAAGTTAATTCCATCTACCGATAAGTTCTTCTGTTTTAGAGCTCTAGATAGTATCTCTTCCTTTATTTTATACGTTAGAAAATTAACCAGGATTCTCCTAGGTTTTGGTTTCTTTGCATTTAACCTAAAGGGATCCCTGTGAACCCTCTGGATATCTTTAACCAAGTCTTCTTCAGAGCATTCCATATGCACACCCTGCTTAATCAACCGTGCCACAAAGGTCTTGATATCCTCCCCCTCCGAACCTTCCGGTATTTTTAGAATACGGAGATTGTTTCTCCTCTGATTATTCTCCATTGATTCCAGCTTTTCCTTCAATATAGCCTCATTCCCTTTTAAAACCATGATCTCCTTTGAATTGGCCTCAGTCTGTTCTGTTAAATCTCTAACTGAGCTTTCCAACTGCGATGTCCTAACTGCGATGTCATCTAGTTTTTTCTCCAAACTGTCACAGGAAGCTCTAATCTCTTTTTGATTTGTTTCGGAGATTTCGAATCTATTCCTGACTTCAATAGTTAGCAGCTGAATAAGATCCGAAACTGACTGGGCTTGTGGCTGTTCTTGTGGCTGTTCTTGGGGCTTAAGCTTCGTCTGGGTATGGCATGCGTCTTTCATAGAGCTCTCCCTCTCCGCACCATCCTGAGCATCCGGTGGGGCTTTACCCTTCATTATTTCTGTATGGGAACCATGTGCCTCCATATTACCAGAAGGGGGAAGCGATCCTCCCTCTTCCAGCTCTGCTGTTTGTTTACCTGAGGGTGTAGGGAGGGGCAAATTTTCGACCTCCAAAGATTCTGCCAGCACCTGATACTTGTTAGGGCTCAATATGTATCGATCCGGAGCCAAGGTAGGGTTTTTTAGTTCCAGAGTCTTAGGTACCACTTTAAAAAAAGTTCTTAATGAGGGAGTAATTTTTAGATTAGAAACCTGCAAGCCCCTCTTTTTCCCTTTTGATCTTCTCCTTTTCGGGGTCACCCATTCACCTTCATCGGCTTTAAGAGAGAGATTAGGCTTCGACCTACAGGTATTCTTGTGGGTTCTAAGCCGAGTGCTCTTCCCGTTTTTCCTAGCCTCCAAGCTTCTTAAATTATAACCCCCAACCAGAGCAGCGTTTTCCCTTGACTCACCTAACTCTGCTCCACTAACGTCGCCCCTAGATTGTAAGCTCTGAGAGGCGCTTTTCTGTTTTACTAGGGGAAGAGCCTCTTCCCTGTCGATAGTGAGGTTACACGATATCCCTTCCAAAACACACTCAGCACTTCTCCCCTCAAGAGTTTTTCCTGGTTTTGCAAATTTTTCCGTTTCCACCCCAAAAGAAGACAGCCCTACCTCCTGCGCTTTCAGCGCCTCCTGCACTTCCTGTGCCGAGCAGCTAGCAGACTCCCCAGCTTTAGGGGGCTCTGCCGACTCCAGAAACCTCCTCTTCTCCAGTGCAGGCCAACTGTCTGTCTTGCAGACGCTTAGAGCACTCGCTAGCGCCGTGCTTGTGCTGCCTCTGCCGCTCCCCCCGATGGGACGCCGTGCCACAGCCCTCCTGCCCCTGCCGAGCTCTCTGGCCGCCCGAGCCCAGCAGGAGACCCGGTCGGGTAATCCCCAGACCTCCACGGATACGCTTACCCCTCCAGGGGTCGCACCTCGAGCACAAGCAACGGAACCGCCTACAGCCTGGAACCCGCTGGAGGGTTTAACGTAAAACCTCCGACCTCAGCTCCAAAACTCTTCCCTTTTCCTAAACAGCCTCGAGGTAGCACTCAGACCGGAGCCATGAACTTGAAACAGCTCCGTAAAAGAAAAACTTTAAAAAAGGAACACTCAAACTTGGCCCCCGCTCCCAACTTCACATTCTACACGTTTTACACGTCGCTTCCACAAAAAGTGCACCGGGTCATCGCAAATCACTCAATCAGCTCTCCGTCCTCGGGAAACCTCCGCGACCGTGTTTCAACCGGCCGCCATGTTTTCCCTAAAGTATAACTGTTTTGCATGAAGAATTGCAAACCTCGCAAAAACATTGGGTTTGGGAGCATCGTGCTCACAGCCAGGACCTATGGTGATGGCTGCATGGGAGGTTGGATGCCGGGCCTTGCAGCAGGAAGAACTATACCACCAACACCCAAATGTAGCAAACACAACAAGATGATGGACGTGTGCTGACAGGTTTCAACCCCTCACCCCCAGTCAAGAGATCTGGGTTTAATCCATCAATCTTTTGTTAACTATGCCACCCCGGTGTGGACCCAGCCATATGCAGATCAGTCTTGACCCTGCTCCTCATGGGAAAAGTCTAGCCTGAACTGCCAGGCCCTCGCTGGACCAGAAACAAGCATTCTGGGACCAGTTTCGGGGTATCACCCCTCGTCAGCCAGGCTAGCTTGAATCCACTGGCACAGCGAGCAAGGGACCCACGTCTGGGCATACCCTTGGCTATTTAGGGCAAACATAGCAAACATAACAAGAAGATGGACGCAGTGCTGAAACTAATGAACAAATCAAACATTCACCCCAGTCACAGATCTGGGTTAAGTCCATTGTTTTTTTGCTTCCCATGCCAAAAACAGTCCCAGGATGCTTGTTTCTGGTCCAGCGAGGACCTGGCCTGGCAGTTTGGGCTGGACTGTTCCCATGGGGAGAAGGATCAAGATACAGACTTACAAAGGGCTTCAAACTGGAATGGCATGGTGAGCAAAAAAACGATGGATGTAACCCAGATCTGTGACGGGGATGAATCTTTGCTTTGTTCAGCATTCTGTCCATCATCTGTTCTTTCTGCAATCAACACCCAAATGGGCATGGCCGAAACCATTGCACAGCGGGCACTAGCCGCATGACCACAAAGCAACAGGTCTGACCTTAGTTTACCCATATTGCCCCTGACCAAAGGTCATATACATTAGAGGTTTGCTGCAAGCAGAAACCACAATTCCTGTCAGGGTGAAGTCACAAGCAAACCCCAAATTAACCTATGCTTAATTCCTTGGTAGCGTGGCACAAAGCAATAAGGCTTCAATAGATGCAATGTGTAAAGTATTTATGAAGCACTTCAAACAGTAATAAAGTGAAAACACAATATAAGAAAAATCTCACACCAATTTAGAAAAATAGAGAAAGATGTAAGAAATGATTTGAGACCAAAACAACAAAAATCCAATCAGTAGAACCAGAGATATGCAATTTTTAATATTTAAGTAAAAATAGTGCCTAGAATGACAAACCCCAACTGTAGTTATCTGGTTGCACTTGACCGGGGCAAAGTTACAAGTTTAGGCCAGGCGGGATGGAGTGCAGGTTGGATACAGGGAGCAAGTTAGGCACGCTGAACAAAGTACCTTAAATCCTGGTTTGCAGAGCATTGCGAGATCCTGTGTCGAGGATATGTCGTGCAACGACAGTTCTGAGGAGCTGCGGGGCTCCAATGTAGACTCCTGCATCATCGTTGAGGATGCTGTCAATGAAGGGCTTGCGATACAAAGCCCTGTGTCGAAGATCCATTGTGCACCAGCAGTTCCAAAGAAGCTGTGGGGCTTCGGTGTGGAGATCTGCGTCGCCATAGAGGATGCCATTGATAAGGGGCTTCCGATGCGAAGGCCTGCATCCAGGATGCATTGCACAGCAGTTAATCTGAGGAAGCTGCAGGCTGCGATGGGAAGTCTTGCGTCGAGGATGCATTGCACAGCAGCAGTTCTGAAGTGGCTGCAAGAAGATGTGTCGCGCAGTATCAGTTCTGCTCACAGGACTGCAACTGTGCCGGCAGAGCACCTTCACGCACTCTTCTAAGGGACCAGGGCTGGGATGGCAATACCTGAAGGGCAAGCCTCACAGCAGAGAGAGTCCAAGTGCTGGTTTCAAGGTGGTTCAAGCCTTTTCTATCCTTAAGACTCTGATTAGGCGGCCAGACAACTAGCCCTTGGAGTCACTCTGGTGGCTGTCGATTTAAGATGCAAGTCAAGTCCTTACACTCATGCAGCAGAGCATGAGAGCATCAGGGCAGCAGGGCAATAGGGCAACAGAGTAGCAGTCCTTCTTACAGAGTAGCACAGCAGTTCTTCTGAGTCTTCCACAAGTCCAGATGTGTCCTGAAGATTCAGGTCTGAGGGTCCATTACTTATACCTGGTGCCCACTTTAAAGTAGGAGAGGTTTCTAGAGGACTCCACTCCCAGAGATGTTTGGAATTTCCTGCCTCCCTTCCCTGACCCAGGTTGACTGGAGTCATAGAAGACAAGTGTCAAAACCATTTGGGAGTGTGCTGGGCAGAGCCTTTGAGATGTGCAAGTGTGGTAGGTGACATCTCCTCTCTCTCATCAAGTCAAAGAGGGCCATGTTGCCAACACCCATTCCCCCTTTGTCTCCCTGTCTGGGAGCAATACACAATGACCAATTGCTAGCTACACCTATTCATGTGACCCAGGAAACAGGCTACAGGCACCAAATGTTTGGTACAAGAAAATGTCAACATTCTAAAAGTGGCATTTTTAGAATTGTGGCATAAAATCCAAGAGGGTTTTAAATTACAGTTCTTTAGACACCAAACTCAGTATTCACACCTGCTCCCAATTGAAATTTAGCCCTTATTAAATGTAATAAGGTAACCCAATGTTATCCTATGGGAGAGGTAGGTCTTGCAGCAGTGAAAAACGAATTTAGGAGTTTTTCCTACTAGGACATGTAAATTAAAAACTACATGTCCAACATTTTAAATACACTGCACCATACCTTCTGAGCTGTCTAAGACTTACCCTAGGTGTGACCTATATGTAATGTTTATCTTGCCAGGTTGAAAAAGCAGTTTAAACTGCACACACAAGCTGCAATGGCAGACTTGAGACATGTTTAGACGACTGCTTAAGTGGGTGTGTTAGACCTGTCTTTTTGCTTTCTGACCTCCCGGTTTTGAGTCTTTTTTTTTTGCTAGTTTAGTGTCTCTGCACACTTTCTCACTGCTGTTCAGTGTTAAAGTGCAAGTGCTCCTGTTGTAAATTGTATTATAGATTAGTGTTTCCATGTTTGGCACATTTGGTTTGCTAGTTAGTCCCTAGTAAAGTGCGCTGAGAGTGCCAGGGCCTGTAAATCAAATTTTGCTAGTAGGCCTGCAGCACTGATTGTGCCAACCACACAAGCAGCCCTGTAAAAGGTTCTGAGACCTGCCACTGCAGTGTCTGCGTGCAGTTTGTAACTGCCATGTCGACCTGGCAAGTGCACCGACTTGCCAGGCCCTAACCGCCCCTTACATGTAAGTCACACCTAAGGTAGGCCCAAGGTACCCCTGTTGGCAGGGTGCTGTGTATGTTAAAGGTAGGACATGAACTGGTGTGTATGACATGTCTTGGTAGTGAATTATTGTGTATTTTGTTTTTCACTATGGAAAGACTATCTGTCCGATAGGATAGAATGGGAGTTTACTTATACCCTCTGATAAGCATAACTTCCCATTGGGACAAGATAGGGAAATGGAGTTTAGTATGCCTGGACTCAGAATGTAAAAATGCGTCTTTTATTAAAGATTAATTTTATGTTCTGTGTTTGAAAGTACCACTTTTAGAAAGTAGGTATTTTCTTAATTTGCCATCCTGTGTGCCTCTGCTGGGTTTGTGGACTGACTGTCTGGCTTTGGAGTGACAGGGGCTGGGAATGTGAATTCTCTTCAGACAGCCACTGGGGGGGTCGAGGTGTGTCCTGCCTTTCCTGGATGAGTCAGGGCTGGGCTGAATAGACCTGGCCTGCATTTAGAGTAGTGGGAGGAGATTTCCTTGCACCTGAATGGGCCTTGTCTGCTTTAGACAATGCTTTCTCCACCTCCTGCCGGGAAGCTGGGCCAGAGAGGGCCAAACTGGTTTGGACTAGGTACAGACACTCTCTGCCTAAGAGAACAAAGAGAAACTGAGTATAAATATTGGGGCCCAAACCCCAGAACTTTAGAACTCGCTGGAATCAAGTAACATGCCAAGAAGAGGAGCTGGAAGAGCTGCCAGGAGGAGTACTGCCCCTGTGCTGTGTTGTTGCATTGTTGGGTTGGCCTGCAGTTGCTGCTTCTGCCTTGGGCAGTGAAAGGACTGGACTGAACTTTCTTTACTTGTGCTGAGTATCTCCAAGGGCTTGAAGTAGAGCTTGCCTCATGTTCTGAAATTTCAGGGACCGCAAAGACTTCACCGACCTCTGGGTACCGCCTCTGGAACTGTGGTTTCAGTTGCCACAGAGAGGGGGAAAGCAGCCGACTCCGTCACTGGCTCCGTGTCCTGAGGGCACTGCCACATCTCACACCGCAACCCTAGTCTCACTGAAGACGACGGCCGATGCCACCGAGACACTGCTTGCACCGTGACCTGTGGGCACCGCACTGCGCACCACCTTGCTTCACTTCACCACCATGGTCTCACTGACTCGGTCGCTGCCTGCTGACTTCTACACCTGTGACCGCACCGTGGCTTGGGGGCACCGCTCGTAAGTCTTGCAACCTCCTCGTCCCACACCGCAGACCGGACCGACCAACTCCAGCTCCGTGTAAGTGGCTCTGTCGGCTGCACTGTGATCTATCAGCACCACATCGAGCACCACCTTCATTCCGCACCGCAGCCCTGGTCTCACCAACGCCACTGGACAACCGTGACCGAGCTGCTGCCTGCACCGCACCTTGAGGTCACTACATGCTGCACCGCTATGCTTCGGATCGCAACCGCAACGGTTGCCATGACCGGCTCACACAAACGTGTCGGCCGCAACAAAAGGGTACTGTTTACAAGTGTGCTGACACCCCGACTGACGTGGTCAGACGGAACTGTTGGATTCTTTTGTTTTCAGTATCGCTGTAGCACCGGACGGAGCTACCGACTCCAAGGAACTGCATTTTCAGTGTTATTCTTGCAAAGTGCATATTTTTAAGTACTGTGAGTTGGATTTTTATCTTTCTGGTCTTGTTTTAAATATATAAAGTATTGGATATTTTTTCTAAACTAGTGTGGTGTCTGTTTGTGGAGCTTTACTGGGTTACAGTTGGTTATGTGCAAATACTTTACACACTGCCTCTGAGATAAGCCTGACTGCTCATGCCAAGCTACCAAGGGGTGAGTAGGGGTTATTTTAGGAGTGTAACTTCCTTACCCTGACTAGGAAGAAGGGTCCTACTTGGACAAAGGTGCAAACCATTGCCAACTAGAGACCCCCATTTCTAACATTGGTTGTCAGCGGTGAGGATAGGACTTGCGTTTGCACTTGACCTACAGTCATTGGTGTGCACTACTACCATAGCGTCAGACCATTACGTACCACATACTGTTTTTGGGTCTATTTTTGATCCTGCCAGTTGCTGGAAACTTGAACTTTCTATTGCATCGTGCCTGAGTCAATAGCATCATCAGTTGCATCCCTGAAAGTAGCCTTTGAGGAGGAAAGGTTGGAAACCTACAACGTCAAGGAGTTGAAGGCTATTTGTAAAAACCTTAAAGTCCAAACCAGAGGCCTCACCAGAAAAAAGGAGCTACCAAAGGCGCTGAGGGCCTGGGTAGCAGCCAGACATGTTAGTGAGCAATCTAGAGATCTTGGTGTGGAGGCAGAGGAGTCTATTCCAAGGGTTGATGTGCTTTTGGGAGGAGGGGCACCCTCCATACTAGGCAGCATTGGCTTGTCCCCAGAGGAGCTGGAGGACAGGCGGAAATCAAGGAGAGTTGCAATGGAACTGGAGAAGCTCAAGTTAGCAATGGAGGAGAAAAGGATATTGTTAGACCATGAGATTAGAGTAAAAGAGCTGGATCAGAGGAGTAGATCCAGCACAGATGGTGGCAGCAATTCCTCAGTGCAGGCAGATAGGATTGTGCACATCCCCAAGAATGTAGGCAAAGAATTCAAGAAGGGGGATGACACACAGAGGTGGTTTCAGGGGTATGAGGCATCTATCCACACGAATGGAGTCCCTGAGAAGAATTGAGGGGCAGGATTGTGGCCTCTTTTCCCAGAAGAGGGAGGGACACTTTAGTGGCTTTGGGTAAGGGGTGTAACCTCAGCCATGCTGACATGAAGGAGGCCCTTCTCACCAGGTATGGTCTCACTCCTGCCTGAGAAGTGCAGGGATCAGTTTAGGTCCAGTAAGAAAACTGATGCAAACACTTGGTTGGAATGTGTTGATTCTTTTTGCAGGTCATTGGATGGCTGGTTGAAGGGCAGTAATGTGACAGATTGTCAGGGGCTCTACAATTTGATTGCATGGGAGCACTTGTCTAGTCTATGTTTTGCAGAGCTGCACCAGCACTTGGTTGATATAAGCTGACTGACCCCAGGAAGCTTGCTATGGAGGCGGGCCACAGGGTGAGTACTAGGGTCCACAAGAAGGTGTTTGGGGGAGACTCTGCCAATGGTGGGCAGGGTCCCCAGCAGAAGAGTGGGGGGACAAGGGTAAAGCACAGGAGTTCTCTAAAGGGCCCCAAACTAACACCCAGTGTAAAGGTTCCCACCCCTCTAGGAGATAAGAAACAAGAAGTCACTTCAGGAAAGCCTGCAGAGACTGTCCCCCGCAAGTGCTATGCCTGTGAGCAGGTGGGTCACTTGAAGGGGGACCCCAAGTTTCCCAAGAGGGCACAGCCACCCACCAGTGGACAGACCAAGGTGTTGGCGAGTGTAGCGCTTGGGGAGGAGGGGTATCCACAAGAGGGTGGGGATCCCGCAGAATTGACCCTCATCTCACTAGGGGACAGTGAGATGGTCCCAGGAAACCAGATGCCTGCTAACACTGAAAAATACAGCGCTTGGGTGACCATCAATGGGAAAAGGGTAGAGGCTCTCAGAGATACTGGAGCCAGTGTGACCTTAGTCCAGTGTCACCTGGTCTCTGAGGAGCAAGTAGTCCCCGGCGCATCCCACCAAGTAGTTGCTATGGACAACTCAGAGTGCCAGTGTATGGTGGTGCAGGTTTCCTTTGAATGGGGGGGTCTCAGGTCCCTTGAGGGTGGTTGTGAGCCCTACCATGTGTGTAGATTGTCTGCTAGGGAATGACCTGGAGCAGTCCTTGTGGAAGGATGTTGAGCTCAGGTCTCACTTGGAGATGCTTGGGTTGCCAGAGTGTTGCAAAGAAAGAATACCTCTTGGACCATGAATCGCTTGTACTTTTAGTTGCGAAGGTCTACGCTCTTTACCTTCGTGTCTGTTCTAAATATGAACTGGAGTTATTTCAATGTCCACTTAACCAGGGGGTGGGCATGCAAAACCTTTCTCAATATATGCAGAGGTTCATGCACAAAATATCTTGTGTATTCATCAATACATATTTTACTTCATTTTTTCGTTTAAGCTTTTTTTGAAATCACATAAACATAATAACATGATCATATCATCTTATACATTCTTGTGCTTAATTGTGATACATAAAAACTTTATATACAGTGCAACAATTCCAAAAAATCAAGAAATACCAAATTATGAAGTCCAAAATTAGTGACCAATATTTACATGTACAACCTTATTACGAGTTTGTTATGTCCTACTTCTTTGGGTACATGTACCAGGATGATTGGAACCTAACTATCCTCGGTACTTATCAATTGTCGGTCCAGATGGTGGAGAGGTCAGAGCATGTCTCGAAGTTTTTTTTATGTATAGGAGGAAAAACGTCTTTCTTTGGCTAGACCTCAGTTTGTATGACCTCGATTTCAGTTTGGTTTCAAAATGGAGACGGAAATGCTCTTGGCCTCCGTGAGGGTATGGTGGGTGTGCCGACGCGTTTCGACCTTCGTGCGGGGACCGTGAGGTTTCAGGGAAGGTCTTCCTCAGGACTGGGGACTTAAAAGTGTAGGACGCTACTAAGGAGCAATTGTTCTCTTGCACTGGCTGAACAGTCAAATTTTTGTTGTATGGCTCCCTGTTCGCTCTGGTAGAGCTTGTATTTGCTTAGTCTTTTTGTGCAGTGCAGCTTCTGCAGAACGCGACTCGTGCTTTGATTCAAACAGCCGGTTCTTTCGGCGTCTCAGTCGCGTATTCCGAATACGCGACTGAGACAGCCACTCCATGCTACTACGCCCCAAAAAGAACTAGAAAACATGACTTCAGCAGAAGAGACTAGGGCATCCACCACGGGGGATACCACTGGTCTAGTTGACAAACATGTAACCCAGCTAGATTTAAACATTATCAACCTCTCTAGGAGAGAATTGGATGAATGTGAATGTAATGTCTTGAAAAGGGGATTGGGTTTCTGTCCGACACAATTTGGGGACCTCGTAGATGTCCACATTGACCTGTACAAATTTTCACGTGTACTTAAATTAAAATAATTTTTTTCACAGCAAACACCAGCTGTTGTCACTAATGTATCTAACACATCTGTTACAGATAGAACAATTGAGGATATACGCCATGTTCAGACACTTCTCTCAATTGAAAACGATGAAATGACAGATATGCGTACCCTATTGCATGATCTTGACATAACTGAGAACCCCAATCGAGACACTGGTCTGAGGTGTAAATCTAAATTTGTCCCACAAATTGGGTACCACCCCAACATAGATAAATTTGGGGAAATGATTACCAAAGAGTTACACAAGCTAGACAACCATACAAGGCACACACCGCACCAACCACACAATCTTTCCAAAACAGAGAGGGAGGCCCTGATTAGATTACAAAAAGACACCAGCATTGTAATCAGGGAAGCAGATAAGGGGGGGAATGTGGTGGTGATGGATATACGGGACTACATGGGGGAAATCTCAAGACAACTTAGTGACCAACAATGTTACGCACCTATTGGCCACAACCCCATGGGTGGTCTACAGGCTGTCATGAATGGGAGGCTGACAGAGTGGAGGGATGAATGCCTAATCACCGATGACGAATTTAAATACCTACATGTTGATCACACACGATTCCCGTGCATTTATATTTTACCCAAGGTGCACAAGGGAGGCAGGTTCCCCCCCGGGAGACCCATCATTTCAGGGGTGGGTTCACCAACCGAAAGACTGTCAGAATTTGTAGATCTTACACTACAGAAGCATGTCAATAACCTTCCCTCGTATATAAAAGACAGCAAGGACATTCTGATCAAATTCGATGGTTTCCCATGGTCAAATGAACTAAGATTTGTTACCCTAGATGTTGTAGGGTTATACACCTGTATCCGGAAAGAGTTTGGTATGTTGGCAGTCCGCCACTACCTGGACAAAGAAGGGGCAGATCATTACTCCTACAACCTCATGATCATGGACATGATCGAACTAATCCTGACCAACAACTATTTCAAACATGACGAAAGGTGGTACCACCAACTACAGGGGACAGCCATGGGTTCCAGGTTTGCACCTTCCTATGCCGGCCTTTTCATGGGCTGGTATGAGAGGGAGCATGCCTGGAACCAACGTGCCTCCCCCTGGACCAAACACATCGTGTTCTGGGGGAGGTACATAGACGACATTATCTGTCTATGGGCCGGACCGGTAATAGAACTACAAGAGTACCTGACTTACTTGAATGACAACCCCTACAATGTGCAGCTGACCATGTCCCACCACAACAAACATATAGATTTTTTAGATATCCATTTTTTTGTAAAGCAAGGTCTGGTACACAGCACACTATTCAGGAAAACCACCTCCTGTAATAGCATACTACATGCGACCAGCGCACATGCTAGCTCAGTTATCTCAAACATTCCGTATGGGGAAATGGTCAGAACACGGCGCATCTGCAGTGAAGAAAAGGGCTTTAAAGACAATATTACGGAAATCAAACGACGCTTCGTACACAGGGGCTACAATTACAACACCTTAAACAGAGCGGAACGAAGGGTACGCAACCTTCCTAGAACAGATACTCTACTACAATCCACATCTAAGACTAGGAACAACAGACAAGCTAGAGGCCAAACAAGAGAGAAGATTGCATTTTTTACCAACTACACAGCGTGATAAAATCTTTAAGGCCTTTAGGAAACATTGGCATCTTCTATGGGATATCCCCAAACTACGCCCATTTATTAATGAGAATCCATCGCTTATCTACAGAAGAGGCCGCACACTAAGGAGAACTCTATGCCCTAGCTATGTCACCACAAAGCCACCCACAAACTGGCTGCCAACAGCCCCGGCTGGCTTTCACACATGCACCACTTGTAATGTGTGCCCCTTTGGTCAGAATAAATGCAAAGAGTTTTGCTATAACACAGGCAAAACACACAAGATCAGGAATTTCATAAATTGCAACACCCAGTACGTAGTGTACACCTTGGAATGCCCTTGTGACAAGGTATATGTGGGTAGCACGGTGCGGAGTCTTAAGAAAAGAATACAGGAACATCGCCGTGCACTCATCAATGGAGACACAAGATACCCAATGACTGAACATTATCACAACACACACAAGGGCAATATGTCATTCAAGTTTTGTGGTATCGACCATGTTCCCCCCAACAACCGGGGGGCAACAGAGAGCTAACCTTACGCCAAACAGAATCCAAATGGATTTGTAGACTCCAGTCTGTCCTTAAAGGACACAACATAGACAATGAATTTCATTATTTTTTAACATAAATATTGACCCACCCCGGATCTGTACCCTTGCCCAGATGGTAATTTGTTCTGGACGAACCTTTTGATCTTAGGTCATCCCAACCGCTGACATACATTGTAACCATCACCGGTCAAATGATCATTGGCTGTCAAACTTTATTCTCTTTATAGTCCCTAGTACTCAATTTTTCCCAATGGACAGAAGCACCATACGTTAGCCACCATCCAATGTAGATGAGCCTGAATGATACCCCTTTGTTTTATTTCAAGCATGAGACTTACGCTACATCACCCCACTAGGCACCATTGCACACCTCCGCCCCCATTTGCCCGACAGCTACAACAGGCGTTGCCTAGACGTAGGACATTTTCCTTTCTTTTGTATATCTCCACGACTCCCCTTCATCTTCACCGTGGTCCATTCCACAATTGGGGTGGAACATGCGATGGTTTCGCATTATCGGTTTTCCGGTTCTGTCCCCTGTATGAAATAAACCCGTCTGCATACATCTGACGGATAGAGAACGGCACCTTATGTTCTTGCTCATTTCAGCAGTGGGCTAGACCTTAGAAGCATTTTTATTTTTATCTTTATTCTTAACATTGATCTCATTTGGCGCCACAAGGACCAACAGCCAGTCCCGTCTCGTTGTCGCAGATCGCTTTTATTACTTGCGACTTCTGGACGCTTCGGCACAGGTTTTTTCTTGGATTATATGCAAGCCCGTATATATTTATTTTTTATCCCGTGGCTGAGCACATTTAATTTTACAGATCGCCAACTATATATACTAACTGCTACACTTTTTCCTCCTCCATTTCATTTTTTCTTATTATTTTTCTTTATGTTCCACGGTTTCAACAATTTATGCATCATTTGTGATGCTTGATACATCTGGTGCAGCATTTTTCTTTCAATTACACCACGTGCGCATTCTGCACATTACCTTACAGGCTACATTTTTAGTCTGTTTTTACTGCTTACGCATTGCTCAGCGTCGCTGTTGCCATAGTATTCTGGCACAGGATGGCCCATCGGTACGATCAGTTTTCCTGACGTAATTGACACGCAGGATTGTCAGTAGAAACTGAGCACTTCTAGCTGGCACCATGCCAATCAAGTCTTTCTTCACGCACTGTCATAGAATGTTTTCGCGCGCTTTCAAATTCCTTTATATTCCTGCTAATTCCTCCACACCACGGATGTTTTTCCGTGAGCTGAGACGCCTTGGAGAGAGACTGCAGGTAAGCGCTCATGCGCTCCGCTACATTTGTTGCCACGTAATCCCCCTTGGGAGGCTGCTTTCTATTTACTCCATCCGTGTTCCCCGTCAACTCTGTGCGATGTTTAACTGACAGGCCAGGGTGAGGGCTTTACACGCGGCAGCGTAAATAAATAATTATCTTAAACCTTACTAATGTTTATTATAATTTTTTTCGAGCGGAGGTTATGGTTAGTCTCTGGAGTAGTCTTCTCCCTTTTTCCTCATTAGTTTTAGCCATCTAGCGATAAGAGAGCTCTGTCAGGCTTTGTAACGTATGTGCTTTCCCTTCGGCGCAACACATGCACCTTTGGGTCATCCGTTGTTCGGTGGTGACTAAGACTTTACATCATCATGTCATTTAGCCTACCCTTTCTAAAGTATCCATCAGACTCTAACTGGGTGACAATGCACTTAAGCCTTTTCTATTGCTCCGGATGTCACACCCACGCTACCCTTGTCACACTTTTCTTCATATTTTTTCTAGATAATTATATTCATTTATACACCTCTGCAGGTAACGCTTTTCCATGCCGTGCAGCAATCTTTTCGGTACTAATGTATCTGTTTAGATACAACTGTTTGTGACATCTCTAGCGAGTGACAGTTTCCAGAGCAGGTTTTTTAGAACTCACGGTCTGTAACATTACTGCCTGCCATAACGTAGACTATTCTTATGCTTCAGTTTTTAGTCCACTTTATATAGGTATGCTAGTGCATCCCTTTATATACGATTTTCGTCTCCTCTAGGAATACTAAACAGGCCCTTATCAAGGAGGCCCACGCAACGCAAGCAGTCCAAAGATTGACATCACCAGACTTTATTCCAGACCAGGTTCTGGACCGGATGGGGCCCTTAGAACCTTTCAACACAAGCACAAGACTCACCATAGTCGCCTTTTGCTACGCTTGGTATGTACAGAGTAGATTTCTTCTACTTCTATCTCAGACATTATGCGATTGACATGTTTATCCAATAATGAGACTGTTAGCGAGCGTCAGATCACATTAATTCAAACTGCATATAGATATGTTCACTTCTGTACGCGACTGTTATTAACCACCTGCGAATTGAGGTCACGTCCCAGTTATCCCCATTACATACAGAGTACTGAACAGAGTTGAGCTGCACCACAAATATACCTAGATGGGATCCTGATTTACTTGACTACAGGCACATCCTTCACAATAATTTGGATGTCTCTATGGATCGCACAACACCTCTTTTCTCCATTACTCGCCCATTGTTACACTGGGCAGGTACATATTAGATTACTCAAATATCAGACCACATGTATTTGACATATTTATTATCCAATGTGGCAGTTTTTGAACACTCTTAATTCTCTGATAGGCCCTGTGTGTTCCAAATCTTTACTTATTTCTTGATCTGGGGTTATATTAGTAATACATTGATATTTAACTCGGACACAGTTGTCCTTAGGTACCTTTTCTCCCCATTAACTAGGATCACAACATAGGGCATTGACTTAAACAACAAGCATTTGCCCTTTACATTTATGTATATACTTACACAATGAGAAATTATGGTCTTGTAATTACAGTGTTGCCAACGCATGTGGCAACACAGATTTTATCAATTGTTATATGTTATGTTTGTCTGTTTAGTCTTCATTGTCTCATTCAGTATTTTTTAATGAATAATCCGATAGATATGATGTTTAGTATTGTAGTTGCAATAGTCATGACCCACTCGATGTATGGTATGTCTTTCCGTTATGCACCATAAGTCTTTTTCAGTGTCTTGTAGTGCTTAGACATAGGGTAATTGTTTGGTATTGTATATTGTGTATGTCATGTTCCACTTAATTAGTGTATTCATGTTATTTATGTTACACTTCTTTCAGCCCTGACGAAGTTCAACCTTTGAACGAAACGCGTTGGCTGATGCTTTGCGTAAATCCCATGGATTGTTTGAAATAAAGATTTACATATTTTTGCAACGAAGACACTGATCGAGCTTCTTCATTGACGTTGTACTAACTTGGGAGTGCACCTCTCCATTGTTTTCTAAGCCCTCCAACAGTCCTTGGGCCAGCCCAGTGGTCTTGGTCCCAAAGGCTGCTGCACCTGGTGCCACTCCTGAACTGCGGTTCTGTGTGGACTACCGTGGGCTCAATGCCATCATCAGGACTGACGCGCACCCCATCCCCAGAGCTGATGAGCTCATTGATCGGTTAGGAGCTGCCAGAGTTCCTCAGCACATTTGATTTGACGTCTGGGTACTGGCAGATTGCCTTAACCGATGGGGCCAAGGAGAGGTCAGCATTCTCAACCCCAGAGGGGCATTACCAATTCCGGGTGATGCCCTTTGGATTGAAGAATGCCCCTGTAACCTTTCAGAGATTGGTCAACCAGGCTCATCTCAGAGGCAGTGTATAAAGCATTTGCACATAACCAACAGTAATACAGTGAGAACGCTACAAAAGGACACAGCAACAGTTTTAGAAAAATTACCAATATTTTATCTGTGCAAACAAGACCAAAAACAATTAAAATCCACCATACAGTACTCAGAAATACCAATACTCAAAAATAGACTTGAAATACAGTTCCTTGAAGTCGATAGCTCCATCCGGGGCTATCACAGCATCGTGAACAACAAATCCAAATAGTTCTGACTGACCGCGGCATCGCAGGCCAGCTATGGCATCGGAAAGACGCACAAAACAGTACCTTTAGAAATGCAGTGCATCAACAACATCTCGTTGAGCTCCGAAGAGCCGGCGTCCGCAAGCGTCGGTTCCGGAGGTCGGTGCAGGAGTCGTCGGGCCCTTGAAGTCACACACGTTGCAGATTGAACTCCTCGTGTTTGAAGTCGGAAGCAATGGCGTCGGCAGGCGTCCAGACTGTGGTGCATAGTGCAGCAGTGCGGCGTGTGGTGCCCTCAGGTCGCAGTGCAGGCAGCGGCTCGGTTACCGTCATCCAGCGGCATTGGTGAGACCAGGGCTGCTGTGCAAAGTGATGTGGTACTCGTCACGGTGCTGGCAGGTCACGGTGCAAGCACTGGCAGCGGTGTGGCGGAAGCGATGTTGTTGGCTGGTGAACTGGAGTTGATGGCACCAGCATCAGTAGGCCAAGGCGGGATGAGGGTGGTGCATCATGTAACTTATGGGCGGTGCCCTCGAACCATGGTGCAAGCAGCGGCGTCGATGTTGGCGTGGAGCGGTGTTGTCGGTGGGACCAGGGCGGCAGCATGAAGCGAGTGGTGCCCACAGGTCGCGGTGCAAGCAGCGGCTCGGTGGCGCATCGGGTGTCGTCATTGGTGAGACCAGGGTTGCGGTGTGAGGTGCGGCGGTGCCCTCTGCAGTGCCTTCAGTGCACCGAGCCAGCAGCGGCGTCGGTGACGGCATTGCGTTGCTTTTTCTTCTGTTGTAGCACAAAACTCACAGTTCCCAGTGCTGGTAGCAGATGAACTTGAAGTCTTTGCTGTTCCTGAGACTTCTTGAACAGGGGGCAAGTTCTACATCAAGCCCTTGGAGAAACTCACACAAAGAAGTTGCAGAAAGTTCAGTCCAGTCCTTTCTCTGCCCAAGACAGAAGAAGCTACTGCAGGCCAACACAGCAAATCACACAGCAAAGTGGTAGTTCCTCCTCACAGCTTCTCCAGCTCTTCTTCTTGGCAGGTTCCTTGATCCAAAACAGTTCTGAAGTTCTGGGGTATGGGCCCCAATATTTATATTGCATTTCTCTTTGTTCTCTGGAGCAGAGATTGTCTGTGCCCAGCCCAAACCAGCTTGGTCCTCTCTGGTCCAGCTTCCCGGCAGGAGGTGGAGACAGTATTGTCCAAGGCAGACGAGGCCCATTCAGGTGCAAGGAATTCTCCTCCCACTACTCTAAATGCAGACTAGGTCTATTTAGCCCAGCCCTGACTCATCCAAGAAAGGCAGGACACACCTTGACCCCCCCAGTGGCTGTTTGAAGAGAATGCACATCCCCAGCCATTGTCACTCCAAAGCCAGACAGTCAATCCACAACCCAGCAGAGGCACACAAGATGGCTAAGCAAGAAAACACCTACTTTCTAAAAGTGGTATTTTCAAACACAGAACATAAAAGTCATTTTTACTAAAAGATGAATTTCTACATTCTGAGTTCAGGCATACTAAACTCCATTTCTCTATCTTGTCCCAATGGGAAGCTACACTTATAAGATGTTATAAATAAACTCCTATTCTTACCTATGGGACAGATAGCCTTTCCATAGTGAAAAATGAAATAACCCGTATTTCACTAACAGGACATGTCACAAACACCAGCAAATGTCCTACCCTTCACATTCAATGCACCCTGCCCATAGGGGTACTTTGGGCCTACCTTAAGGGTGACTTACATGCAATAAAAGGGAAGGTTAGGGCTTGGCAATTAGGTGCACTTGCCAAGTCAACATGGCAGTATGGCAGTAAAAGCTGGGCACAGACTCTGCAGTGGGAGGTCTGAGAACCCTTTGAAAAGGCTGCTCGTGTGGGTGGCACAATCAGTGCTGCAGGCCCACTAACAGCATATGATGTACAGGCCCTGGCACTGTCAGTGCTCTTTACTAGGGACTTACCAGTAAATCAAATATGCCAATCATGGAAATACCAATCCTTAATACTATTTACTAAAGGAGCACTTGCACTTGCACAGAGTCACTAAACCAGCAAAAACAGAGTCAAAACCAGGAGCTCAGACAGCAAAAAGACAGGGGAAACACGCCAAAAGATGCCAGGTCTAACATACGGTATGGCACTCCACTGTATGCCACTAGATTATACCCTGTTCCACTGTATGACACTCCACTTTACACCACTCCAGTGTACACTACTCCACTATATGCTATACCACTGTACACCACTACACTCACCAGCACTCCACTCTGTGCCACTCCAATATATTCCACTGTACACCACTACACTCTCCTAAACTCCACTGTACACCACTCCACTATATGCTATTCCACTGTACCCTATTCCACTCTACACCACTACACTGTACCCTATTTCATTGTATGCGGCTCACACCACTACATTCTATGACAGTAAACTCTAGGCTGCTACAACTCTATGACACTGCAACTCTATCACACTGCACTCTTTGTTATCACATTGTATGCCACTAAACACTACCCCACTGTAGTCTACCCCACTCCACTCTACGCTATTTCACTCTACGCTATTGTAGTCTACATCACTCCATTGTGCAGCATTTCACTCTACACTACTCTATTGTATCCTACTCCAGTGTATGCCACTCCACCATATGCCACTCCACTGTACACCACTACACTGAACGCTATTGCACTTTACACCACTCCACTCTACACTACTCCACAAAATGGCACTCCACTCTATTGGTACTCCATTCTACACTACTAAAATATATGCTATTCCCCTCTATACCACTATACACAACACTATTAGAGTGTACGCAACTGCACTCTACCCTACTTCACTCTACCCCACTCTGTCCTACAGCACACCACTCTACGCTATTCTACATTACGGCAATGCACTCCACGTCACTACACTCTTTGCCACTCCAGTCTACACAACACCTCTGCACCACACTCCACTCTACCCCACTCCACTGTACTCTATTCCACTGTATGCAAATCAACTGTACACCACTCTAATCTACACTATTCCACTTTATGCCACTCCAATCTTTTCCACTCCACTATAAGTCAATCCACTGTACCCTATTCCACTATACACCACTCCACCATATGCCACTCCACTCTACACCATTCCACTGTACAACACACCAGCCTACACCATTAAACTCAATGCTATTCCACTCTACACCACTCCAGTCTACTCCACGCTATTGTACGCAACTACAATCTCTGCTGCTCCAATGTATGCTATTCCACTGTACACAACTCCAGTGTACGCCACTTCAGTCAAAGCTATTACACTGTACACCACTCCACAGTATCATATTTCACTGTACACCACTCCACTGTACACCACTGCTGCATATGCCACTGCACTCTATGCTGTTCCACTGTACACCACTACACTTTACATCACTCCGATCTATGCCACTCCACTCTATGTCACTCCACTCTACGCTATTCATCTCTATGCAACTCCACTGTACGCCACTCCATTCTACAGTATTCCACTGTACGCCACTGCACTATACCATTCTCTACTGTACGCTGCTCCACTCTACAGCACTCAACTGTATGCTATTCAACTGTATGCCATTCTACTGTACCACACACTCCACTCTCACGCCATTCCACTCTACACCTCTCCACTGTATGCTATTACACTGTACGTCACTCCACTTTACCACACTCCACTCTACAATAAAACACTCCACTATACAACATTACAGAGTATAAGACTGTTCTCCACTCTACTGTACGACACTCCACTTAATTGACACATAACTAGACGACACAAAAACATATGCTTTAAAAGACATTTTTATTAAACTTAAAAAAATATTAACGTTCAAAGAAAAAAAACAAGATTAAAGCTTTGTTATAGTTAGGAACACTTTATTTATTCTTTCTATACAATCCAAACCTAAACTACACAAAGATTACAAATTCTAAAGTTATAGGTATACCTTAAATTTATATTTACTCACCACCTTTAAATTACTTTAAGTTTATTTATTCTTTAGATGCAAAGCCAAACTTAAACTACGCAAACATTGCAAATTCTAAACTTATACTAGTACCTTTAATTTATAATTTACGCAGCACCTTAAAATGATTTAATCCTAAACACCTCCATACACAGTGTATTCAACTCGGCATCCATACAGCATGCCTTCTCTGCAACAACCAAAAGGCAGGAACAAATTCACATCTCCTTTAAAACCACTCGCAGTGAACTGCAAAGTCAAATTTGAAATCTCTGGTGCATCCTAACTGGTCATTTGATTCCATGGCCAGGCTCAGCAACAACACCCCACCAAAGTTTCTTTATTCATAAGGCAAGCTATAGTTCACGAACATCTAGTAGCTTGAGCCTCTGACCTAGTGGTACTTAAAAACCTCATTCCACTAACAAAGTCACTATACTATTGCACTTG
This sequence comes from Calotriton arnoldi, assembly GCA_963921515.1. Classification (NCBI taxonomy): domain Eukaryota; kingdom Metazoa; phylum Chordata; class Amphibia; order Caudata; family Salamandridae; genus Calotriton; species Calotriton arnoldi. The sequence continues at coordinate 548,686 of CAWUFW010011989.1, read as the reverse complement.
GTCAACTCCCACACACCCCAGAAGTATGGCACCCAAAGGACAAACAGTGATTTCACTCAAAGTGAATGGACTAAACAGCTAAATAAAATGTAAAAAGATATTATTATACCTGGCTACCCAGAAGCCAGATACAGCCCTATTACAGGAAACATACCTGTCTATCACCGAATCTTCAAACCTACGCAGGGACGGGAAGAGAAAAGTTCCTAATGTCATAGGGACGTACAGCATGAAGGGCAGCACTACAATATTACTACACAAAAAACTTAGCTGTTCTAATCATTACGACTTGGACTGACAATGATGGCAGATACGTACTGCTGAAACTTGTGATACAATCTAGAAATATCTTAGTCGGAAGTGTGTATGCTCCAATGGACTTAAGCTCACTTTCTTTTTACAACTCCACTGGCTTCTGTCAGGCTCCAGACGCACTAAATTTCTGTTGGGGGAAACTCGAATATTACACTCCACATAGTCCTAGATCATACAGGTCCCAAGGAAATTGCTTGTAATAAAGACAGGCTGGCGCTCTCTGACTTTTTACTTGATAACTCCCTTCTGAACACATGGTATCTTACACACCCCAGGGACAAGGCATACACCTTCTACTTTCACCTGCCTGTTACTGCAACAACAAAAGACTTCTTCCTTATGACAAGCTCCTTGACGCCTAACCTCTCTTATTGTGACATAGTGGCAAATGGCATTTCAGATCATTCCCTTACTTTGGTGTAGCTGGATTTAGGGATTCTCCATACCTCACTGCCAAGAAGATAATCTAACAGCATTTGCAAGAGTATATGACAAGCAACAAAAGCTTGGTGTACTCTTTACAAACCCTGTGGGTGCATTGCAAAACCTATATAAGAGATCAAATAATGAGAGAGTCAGACCTCCATAGGAAGAGCTTCTCAGAAAACAGAATACTGCATCAAAATACTCAATGATCAATTCCGGCAGAGCCCTATGGAAACCAACTTTCAACCACTGCAAAGCCGAAATTGAACTTTATTCAATGTTAATGTCAATGGTACTAAAAGTTCTTGGGCAGATAAAGCAACAGCGTCATCAATTTGGCAAAAAGGCAGGCTCAAAATCTCATTGCATGATACCTTCCATACAATCACACAGGGATTGGTCACCAACCTGAAGCAGATAATGGAGGAATTTGCCTCTCCACCCAGATTTCAATAATGCCATCCTTGTCCTCCTCCTGAAAGCAGACAAAGATCCACAACTCCGCATCAGTTACATGCCTATTTCAATAATTAACACTGACATGAAAATCCTAGCTCAAATATTGACCACTTAGCATAAATGTTTTATACGTGCATTGATTCACAGATTCCAAGTCACCTTGTCATATACTCTTGCAAATTCCAAGTCACCTTTGTTCGAAGTAGATCTTCCACCAAACATATGAGACTGCTCTCCTGTATAATATGGCAAACATCCATAGATAAGGAGATTAAGAGTCACACTATTGCTTGATTCTGAAAAAGACATTAAATCAAATCGAACGGCCTTATCGCTTTCAAACGCTACAAGGAGCGGGCTTTTGAAGTGGATTTGTACAGATGATTACACTCCTGTGCCACCTCCCCACAGCCTCAATTGCATGTAATGGTTTCATGTCAGACAGATTTGTCATCTCCAGAGGGATGGGGCAGGGATGCCCCTTAGTCAGCCACTTCTCTTCTTGCTTGCGTTGGAACCTCTAGCAATTAAAACACAATCAGTCACCCAAATCACAGGAATCTGTGTAGCAGCTGGTGAAATTATGCTACTCCTATATGCTGATGACATACTGATGCTTCTGATGCTGCTAAGGAACACAGAAACATAATGTTCTGGTCTTTTTTTCTTTGATCAATAAGTTTGGTTGCCTCTCCTGAATAACAGATAAACTGGGATAAATGTGAGGCACTACCTCTCAACTGGTATACTCCTCTAGAGATACTGCTGTGCTTACAAGGCCATTGGTCCACCACACTTATTATGTACTTGGGGGTCCTAATTGGGAATGACCTACTCACTGCTGTCAAGAAAGTCATGGAACTTTGACTGGCAAGGATGGCAGTGAATTTTTGCAAGATGGTCCCACCTAAAACTATTGTTATAAGGCAGAATTTGAACTATAAAAATGGCAACGGCAATACTTCAATTACTTATTCCGGATGATCCCAATCAGCGTTCCCAAGAAACCGATCCTCAAATTGAACAAAATGATTAAAGACTATGTGGCATATTTATTAAATAGTTCTGTCACCCTTGTGCCATGACATGGGGCACAAGAGCGATGCAACTCTTAAGTTTGATTTATCAAAGGCCATCTTGTATGGCGTTGCATAGATTGATAAATCTAGAGTAACGTAATTCAGCGCAAATCGCTTTGTTGCATTACTCTGCCCCAGGAAGGAATTCCGTGGGTGGAAAATGGGTGTTCCCACACACCCACCCTTGGATTTTGATGCATTTTGCCATTAATGGTACACCTGGGAATGCGTCAAAATGCTTCACCTCCCTGGGTGAAGCATAACAAGGAGAAATATCTTTATTTCTCATCATTACTTGCTCTTTGTATGTGTGCTGCATTCTGCTCATTGAAGCACATAGAAAGCGGAAAATGCCTCAGAGGATTGTTTTTGTGCAGGAAGGTATCCCTTCCTGCATAAAAATAATCCTGCGTACAAGGCAGGAACCCTTGCACCACGGTGCATGGGTGGTTGCTTTGGTGGTAGGCAGTACATTGTGCACCAGCTCAGGAAAAAGACAGATATGCGCCATATTTCGTTAAATATGGTATATTTCTGCCCTATCATGCAGCACAGTGTAGAAAAGGTGAATTGCTGTGATGCATGATTTTCTCATAAATATGCTCTTCGTTTGAGATGGCCTCGAGTCTCATCTCAAGCTAGCAAAGTTGCAAGCAGACACGACCTCAGGAGACATACGGCTACCAGATATGTCCAAGTTACTATAGGGCTCATTGCTTATCTCACCTGGGTTATCTTTTCACACCCACCCTGGAGAGGATGAATTGAGAAAAGACTCATTGGAGGACTGTTTGGCAAGGGCTTATTGTTTGGAGCCATGGCATCAGCTGATGGTCAGACAAATGCGCTAGTCGCAACAATCGCACGAGTATGGGAAGAAACAGTTAAGCAACTGCACATACATGCCCACCTCAATGAGCGAGCCCCAGTTTGAAACAATAAAGCTATTCAAATAAACGGGTGTACAGTTTCCTGGGGGAAATAGTCCGACTGCAGCATCCTTATGATGGATCAATTGCTGCAAGATACAGAAATATAATCATTCACATCCTTGCAAGAAGAACTTCATGTAGGTCCGCAACAGAGATGGCGGTATCTCCAACATAAGCATTGTCTGACCCAAACTCTCAGTTTAATCCCATGCCTCCACCTTCAGTCTGAAGCCATGACTACCTGCGTCACTGGAGCCCGTATTCAGTTGTGATGCCTGGACTACACAGCACATTACTGGAGGAGAACCACTCACACCCCCTTAGGTTCTACTTGCGGGACAAATGGACTGGAAAGTTGGGAAAGGTCTACTCTGGGGCAGACTGGGATGAGCTGCTTGACATACATGACAAGGGCCTACGTGAGGCTAGACTCAAGATTAGCTTTTTCAAACTTTTACATGCTTGCATTGATCCCCTCAAATGTTACTTCAGGCCAAGCTCACCCTGGCAGCTGCCCGCTGGGGATGTGGATATCTCTCTGTCCATTTATTTTGGCAGCAGGTGATCAATGCTATGGACACATCTAATTACTTGAACCTGGAACCTACTGCAGAAAAGATGTTTCTCCATGGCACTTTAAACATTCCTGATATCAATTGCCACATAAAGCACTGGATTGACATTGCACTGCCTGTCTTACAGCTCTGGAAGCAAAAAAACATTTCCAACACACATGATCTAGGTGCAAGACATGGCGGTAACAGCTTCTCATGAATACATTTTATATTGGATGCTAGACCAGACAAGAGTTTTTTAAAATTTGTGACTCACAATTTTTTGTCTGACCCCCGATTGTTCCTTGAGGTAGCCCATAATCTGTTTGAGAGTCTCAGGATTGTATCTTATGGGTCTGAACTATATTGCCCGTCTTCGGGTGGAGCTCGGTTGGTTTGACAGGGGTGCCATTTCTGTTGTTAATGCTCACAGTATTTCTGGTGTGTGGCAATCTATGGTGACTTAGCATGCACTTTCAATTCCATGCCACTAACATTCTTGTGAGACCTTTTCCATTTATAGACTCCTATACACTGTTGTTTCTTTTGAAATAATGGTCTATACCATGTGAATTGTTTTACTTTTGACTTCAAAAATGCATAATGAAACCCATAATAAAAAAAAAAGAAAAAGTCATGTAAGGACTGCTGCAAATGTTATATTGTTATATTGATCAATATCATACTAGTATACTGGTGATCTCACTAACTTCTGCAGTGATTGCCCCCATGTTGGATCTGGGTGTCAGCAATCTCCTGTATCTAACTCTCCGCTCTTTTACACCAATTCTTCCAGTCTAGTAATTTGCCAGTTGATTACTCTCTTCCAAAACATTTTTGACATAGAATGCCATGGTTAAGTATCGCTCAACCCTTTACCTCTTTTCTCATTTGTTACAATTCTTGAAAGTAGCAGTTAATAATAACTGGAGATTAAACTTCTTATATTTATTTGTCTAATCAGTTTAGTCAACTACTCTTTCAGTCTTTTCTTTCGTGTTAGATGTTGAATAGTGGGTCATTGTAAATAAGCCAGTTAAGGAACAGAAGTGGCGAAGTTCTCTCTTGTTTATGTTGTGATAACCTATGCTATCTATTAACCCTGGGTGTAAAACTCCGAAGTTTGCGGATTTTTGGCAACTCTGCGATCTGCATAGAACGCGGAGTTACTGGAAAACTCCACACTCTGCAACCGAGCGGAGGTTTTTTTGTGTTTGCGCATCCAAAATGCGTTTTTGCGCACGTGGGAGCGACTTACCGGGTGCCTGCGATCGCCGACGAGATTTCCCATCCGTTCACGAGCGCCACGAGATTTGCTAGGTGGCCACATTGTCCCGCGAGAGTATGCGATCACGAACACGTCATTCGGGCGCGCCATCGGACTTCCAGCGGAAGTTTTGTGATGATTGCGATCCTGAACACGCAGAATTTGCAATCTGGATAAGGTTCTCTCTCGAGCAGCATCAAAACCTTCTTGAAATGACAATTTGGATTAAAAAAACTCCTCAGATTGACATTTGGCTGTACTTTTTTGTGCAAGGAGTCCATTTTCTTTTTGTACATTTTTTTTTTTTTTTAAGAGGAAGGATGTGCCCCAGAGTCTCCAACTTCCTGTTCGTGTCCAGCAGGCTCCTCCCAGTGCTTTGTCCATCTCCTGTTCACTTTTCATTTGGATTTGGAGCTGGAAGGATCCCTCTTTGTGTCTGCTGCATCATATATCATTGGATTTGAGGACTTTTGAATTTGAGATTTCACAAGTAAGTTTGAAAATTGGTGTTGTTTGTTTGATTGGGGCATTGCACCTACATTTTTTTGTACTTTCATCGTTTTTAAAAAATTTATTTTGGTGGGTGGCCTGTAGTTTTAGTAGGGGCCTAGTTGTTTCTTTGTAAGTATTTTTTCTTCTTTTATAAAGGAAACATGTTGCACAGTTCACAACATTTTCTCCAACTTTTGAAATCAATTCGCAATATTTATTTAATTCACTAGCCCAGTAGTCTGCCAATAGGCCTTTCAGCCAGTAGGCCCAGAGCTACTCATGGGAGCATGAAACAACTGTTTCTGTGGTGTCTGTTGAATTTAAACATCATTTAGGGCATGGATGGCATTGGATTGAATTGCAAAATGTGTTTTGTTTGGTATTTCACTTTTTTTCATGTGTGATAAATAAATGCCTTTGTTGGATGTGTGTGGTTGTTGTGTAACTTCCAAACCTTTTTTAGCCCTGTGGATTTTCGTTTTGGCATTGTTGCATTAAAGCTGTGTTGTTTAGCATGCCTCCTTTGTCTGGCCAGTGTGTGAGTGGGCCAGCATTTGCCTTAGCTGAGCCTCCCAGTGTGGCCAGGGGCCATTTTGTAAAGTCTGTGTCCATAATATAGGCCTGCTTGAGTTCATTGTTTTCCAGGCCTCCTGCTTGTTGTGAGTGACCATGTGGCTGGTGGCCATTTTGTGGTGGTAGTTAGTGTGCTTTTGCCATAGGCCTGCATGTCTTTCCTTTGTTCCTCTTGGCTTATTGCTTCCATCCATTGTCAGCTGCAGCTCCCTGAATGCTGCATCCCACGTGAGGTACAATGCCAAACCGGTTCTGTTACATTTGTATTTTTGTTTCTGTTCTTCTTTCCTACCCTTCCTGAATGTACAGTACATCAAGAAAGCCCTTGTTGTCAAATTCTCACAAATGGCTACACTGTATTGTTATGTTTTTTAATAATTGAGGTAATACATTTAATAATATTAATAACACTAACAAGTGTGACCACACACTAATTTATTATATATTATTTGTTTGTTTGTACTAGTAGTAATTGAACCACAACAATGAATGCCAAGTTTCACTGATGTTCTTCTTGCTTCTTTGCTTTTAGGTGCACAAAAGAGGAGGAGACAACATCATCCATTGTACTGCCAGACAGAAGTCCTGCTGCGCATGATGTCACGTGACGTGTGACCACAGACATCTCTTCAACTTGTGCCACTGCGTGCTGCTGACATCTCGAAGAAGGCCCCAAAGACAGGTACCAGGTCCAGTACCAAGAAAGTTGCCAGTGAGAAGAAGGCACTGCCACTTACCAAGACCAGTATGTTGTCCAAGACCTTTTTTGGGAAACCAAAAATTGCGCCTGCAGCAGCGGCATCCGGGGAACAAGTTGGGAGCAGCACCCCTGCATCAGTGGACCCACCCCACCAACCTAGGCCCAAGCCCATGTCTGTCACAGAGGCAGCCAGTCTAATCACGAGTCCAACGCCGACTAGCAGTGATGTTGAAAGTGACTTATCGCAAAGTAGTACCCAATCAATGCAGGAAACTCAGATAAGTGGGCAACAATAGCTGCAGCCACCCTCAATAGTAGTTGTTCCTCCTGAAGTAGGGGCAGTTCAGGAGATCGAGCTTCCTGCAGAGGAAGAAGAAGAGCAAGCCAGTCTTTCAGAAGATCCATTGTCTTCCAGATCCCCAGCAAGGAAAAGGAGGGCTAGTACATCAACTTCTTCTCCAAGCACTCCTTCTGATGATCTAGACACCACTTGGATCCCGCCTCAGTCTGAGTTGGAGACACGCCACGCCCACGAGACAAGGCTAGGAAAAGGAAGGTTCCAGAAAGCCGTAGAGTTAGTGAGGTAGATGTAGAAGAGGAGGATGATGATGACGAGCAAGTCATCATGGACATTAGTCCCGTACAACAAAGAGAAAAGGTAGTGGTGGTCTAAGCAGTAGCACATCCGTCCTAAAAATTACTATTTATAGGTTAAATTGTTAACAGTAATGGTGCCCCTCAAGGTAACAAATAGAAACACCCCACTACCAAGGATGTTGCCCAACGAGAGTTCTACAGAAATCCCGTATAAATGCAATTCAATAAATGATTGTACCTCGGCACTCCAACAAATTAAATGCTGTATTTTGTCCCAAGTCTTGGGCTTCTGGCCTCTATACAATGGTAGAGTATCCACAACTGCCAACTCACAGAAAATAACAATCAGGAAACATAGGTAGCACAGAAATCTGTATTTATATATAATGTGTTTCACTGATCCATAACAATCATAAAGTTTTAAAGATCACAAAATCATTTCAATATTCTTCAGCAACTGAGATGTAATTAACACAACAAAAATACAATCGCCATGTGGAGGTCCTGTTCCTAGAACCTCCCAAGTGATGACAATGGATGGCAGCCGACACGTGTTTCGTTACTTTCTGTAACTTTCTCAAGGGTGTTTAGGTCCACCTCAAAGGTCTGCATACGAGGCTTATCACCAGGCTTGTCAGGGTCCCATCTGTAGACTGCAAACTTCTTAATGCGCTGAGTTTTCAGAGAGTCTGGGGCAGGGGCGGCAGCAGTTTGTGTTCCACGGCAAGCCTGAAGCCCGCCAGATACCATCCGCAACAACAATTCCGAACGTTTCAAGGAGAAAACCCTTGAGAAAGTTATAGAAAGTAACGAAACACGTGTCGGCTGCCACGACCAAGACTTGGGACAAAATACAGCATTTAATTTGTTGGAGTGCCGAGGTACAATCATTTATTGACATTAGTCCCGTCCCAGTGGAGACCGACATTACCCCATTCCAAATAGCAGTGAGGGATGTGGCACGGATACCACCAACACAGATGATACCACCAACACTGCCTCCAGCTTCCATATTTCGCCGGCAGCGACCTACATCCACCACAACCACCTCAGTAGAAGTAGGTACTGCAGAGAGTCAAACTTCACGCCCACCTACCAGTTCATCCAGCATTGCAAGTGGCACCAGCAGCGCCAGAAAGTTGACCTCCACAGTTTGGGACTTCTTTTCCGTTAGCAGGAAGGAGGTGAACATAGGTATATGCCTCATTTGTGGACAAGGTGTTAGTCGGGGTAAGCTTGGTACAAACTATGGTACCGGAGGCCAAACAACCCATCTGAAAAAACACCACTTGATCCAGTGGGAGGCGCACCTTAGCGGCCAAAAAACTGCACCCATTGTTGTTGGTGGGGATGAAGAAGTAGAAGATCCGATCACAGTGGAAGACGAACAAGAGGGAGACATTTTCTCTGGTACACAAAGCAGCCTTGTCCCCAGCAGTGCAGTGGTACCACCCACATCCTCATCAGCAACATCGCAGTGGCAGAAGAGTCAGGCTGAAACACCAAGAGGTCCCTGGCAAGAGAGTACCGCAACAAAAAAACGTGCGTCGAGCCTAACAACATCTGGCGTCAAGAAGTCACCTGCATCAGTGGCACCAGAAAAGAAAAAATCCAGGCTACCATTCTCAGCATGTTTAGGTCGGAGGGGCAGTACGAACACAACCACCCAACGGCACGTTTGTACAACGCAAAGCTGGCTAGCACTGGACCTCCTCCCTTTTTCTTTTGTGGAAGGGGTGGGTTTTATTAAATTTGTGGCAGCCATCTGCCTGAAATGGAAGGATCCCAGCCGGTCCTATTTTGCCAGAGTTGCTGTTCGAGCACTACATCACGACGTGCTGGAATTGCTTGGACAAACTTTGCAGCAGAGTGCTGTTCACACTATCTACCTGACAACAGACATATGGACCAGTTGCCAAGCCACTGATTACATGTGCATCACTGCACACTGGATCTCTTTTGTGGGGGTAAGAGAAAAGATATCTACAGCAGGTGTTGTTGATACTGCTGAGATTTTTAATGCCGGTCGGAAGCATGCAACTGTAGCCATGTTCGCCATGGAGAAATCTCATACTGCTGCAAACATTTTAGAAGACTTTGACAGCAAGGTCTTTGAATGGCTGTGACCAAGGGGGCTTAACATTGGTTTTGTTGCCACGGACAATGGCAGTAATATAGTTAAGGCCATGCCCGATGGTGGCTATTTTAGGGACCAGTGTTTGGTGCACTGCATTAGCATCATTGTTCAAGACTTTCTGAAAAAAGAAGACCGAGTCAGCAACTTACTGACCACCTGCAGAAGAATCTACACACATTTCAGCCATTCTTCTAAAGCCCGGAAGCAGCTGAGGATCATTCAACGTGATATTAGAATGCCAGTTAAAGCACTCATCCAGGAGGTGGCAACATGTTGGAACTCAACTTATTACATGCTTGAATGTCTGTTTGAGCAGTCCAGACCAATCAATGAATATGTCATGCAAAGAGGGGATGCCACTGTGAAAGGCATGATCATTGAGATGGACCAATGGAGCCTAGTTAAATGCCTGACAGAGATGCTACTTCCTTTCGAGGTCTTCACACGTGAAGTCAGCAAGGAGGACTGTACTATGGGTCAAGCTATCCCATTGTTGCACATGCTACAGGAACAGCTGAAGAGGGTGTCTGCAATGTACACAGGTGTGGAGGAAAAAGAAGAAGCATATGAGTTGGTGGAGAGCTTAACCCTTTGCTTATCTGAAAATACAAGGGTGCAAAGAGGCATTGTGTCATCCAACCATTACATTTGTGCCACATTTCTGGATCCATGGTACAAACCATTACTGCACACTTTCATTCTATTTTCATACGGGGATGTTGCCAGCTACAAAACTTGGATAGCTGTGGAAGCCAGTCATCTAGAAAAAGAACTAAAGGCCCGCTACTCCAGGGCACAACAAGTACTGCAGAGCAGCCGGCTTCAAGTTCAACTTCAGAGCCTGAGGGCAGTGCGGTTGGCTCACAGCAGCCAAAACCACCAACACCACCAAGAACAACATCAACAACATCAACAAAAACAACAGGAGCATCAGCCCTAAACTCAGCACATGAATGGTTTCTACAGCAAGGGCTTAAGTCCAGTGCTGAGGCAAAGGCAAAAGAGGCCGAGCAAAGCGGAGCACCCAGGAGCATTGAGCGGATGGTCCAGGCCTATCTGGATGACCCAATAGAGGTCTTCTTTGATCAAAACCCATTGCTGTATTGGTATGGGAAAGGCACCAATGGCCAGTTTTCAGCAGGCTGGCGATTAACTATCTTGCTTGTCCTATCGCAAGTGTCTCTTCTGAGAGTGTTTTCAGTGCTGCTGGTGCCTTTCTGACAGTTAGAAGGACCAGTCTCTTGCCCCAAAATGTGGAGAGGTTAACCCTGATCAAAATGAATCAGCACTTTATACCACCGGATTACACCATACCTGAAGTGAGCACAGCAGGAAGATGATGACGGCGACTCAGGTCATGGAAGTAGTGTTATTAGATGACCTACTTCTGGGTGAACCACCAGAGTTTGAGGATGAGCGCTACTTCCCTGACAACTAGGCTTTCGAGTTACTTTCTTTCTTGCTTTGACGCCCCCCAAAAAAAGCCCCCCAAAAAGATATAGTTATGGAATATTATTTACTTTAAATTTTTGTGGTCTCACTGTCTTTCTGGTTTGAATCACAAGTCACAACAAATCCATCACCACTGTTTTATTCTTTTATTGCTGGATTGGAGTTGCAACTGTGTGCAGTCAGTGAAGAAGTAAATCAACTCCTCTGAGTCCCCTGACTCCAGTCCTGCTGACTCGCCTCTAAATCCATTTCCCTGAAGCCAAACATTGGATGGAGAATAGTACAAAAAATGTGAGATGTGTGCCTGCCTCATAGAGTCCCTCCAAAGAACCTGACTATATATCTATCCTCCTTTCCGAGCCTAGAGGGACTGCCCCAGAGGAACAGGTAAATGATGATGGCATGCATTGCACGCAGACTCTGAGTGATTGGTGTTTGTGTTGTTGTGCATGATGTCTACTAGTATTTAATCTACACACAAAAAAGTGATCAAGTCAATGTTTCCCTTCTTGTTGTTCGATCCAATGCATTTTTAATTATGGACTCACTCAGGACACTACAGAGTTGGACACCATGATGACCATACCATACTCGCAGTCAGTCAGTAGGATGGGAGATGATTGATGGAATAACTCAGGCCGTTTCAAGAGGTGGCCTAAAGGTAAACAACAACACCAGACCTACATGTCTGTGTAGTGGTGGAGGCGAGTGTAGTGGTATGACTGACAGAGGTGCATTGATTTAGTTGCTTAATTTGGAAAATGCTATGTTGCTGTATATATGTGTGTTCAGTGCTGTCCGGCTCAAAAAATCTAAGCTAATTGGAGGTTGGGTGGGCGGGCCTCCTCCTGTTGTTGTTGTAGGTTACTGCTGGAAACAGAGTAGACATGATTTAGCCATGCACCTCTGAACGTTTTCTTGTTGCACTCCTCCTTAATTTATGCAGTTTAACTTTACTTTTCGCCTTGATTTTTCAATATCCTTTTTGTTTTTCCATCTACACTTACAGGTCGGCCTTTACCTTGTGCTATACTGGGAAAAACAACTCATACTTACCTTGCCAAACCACATCCGCCAGGCAGGCACCCAAGATTGACGGACGGAACGTCCATGGAAGGACCAAGAGGAATGCCGAGATGCAACTCCCAATTTGACCATAGTTATAGTATCATCATTTCATTTGATTCATTTTATCGCTTCAATCATTACGACTGTGTGTGCTGTTTATTATGTTTGCTTATATTTGACTCCTACAGATATTTTTAATTTTTCTTTGCTAGCTTTAAAAGGAAGCCCGGTACAATAGAACATAAAAATGTATGTAACTTGGGTCTCTCTGGGGCAGACAGGCAAAGCAATTGCATAATAATAATAATTAATAATATACTGCTGCCCTGTACTACTAGTCTAGTACTACTCATCAAGTAATCATCATGCATGCATTTCCTTTGTCGCCTTAACAGATTTATGATGGTTGGCTGCCAAGATTGTGTGTTGTCCATGTGTAGTGTTTGTCTTTGTCAAACCTTTCCCTAAACACCTCTTCCCAACCATTCATCCAACCCTAACCCTCTTCCCCCGGGCTGTGTGATTTATATTGAGGTGTGACAAAATTAAATTTACACCAATATTGATCACACACTTGCTGGGGCGGATGTGATGAAAGCAACACTAACTCAAGGCCGGGCGAAGATCATCATCTGCTCTAAGTATATATATATATACTTCACTTTAGCCCACTCTGGCAATATTATATTGCCCACCCATGCACAGTATTCGATATTCAAATTTCTTTTCCAGAGGAACATAAGAGAATCCATCAAATATAATTGATTGCCAGCATCGAGTCATCAATCATCATCCTTGTTCCAGCACTAAAGGTTACGAAGGAGCTTGTCTGCTTCATCATCATAGCTAGAGTCGACTTCAGTTTGTAACTTGCAATAGGCTAGCCCTCCAGGCATTCTGGTTTATTTTACTTTAGCATTGCTTATCATCATCGTGGTTTCTTGTTTGGCAGTCTTCTTGTGTACTGTACTTCTACTACTCGTTCCCAAGTCTCCCTCAGGTGACTGACTGTCTCATTTTCTTTTTTTGCAAATGCTACTTAGTGTCAGTGTCTACTACTACTACTACCACCACCATGGCACCTTGGGTAACCAAACCATCACCATGCAGACATCGCTTTGCCTAAAATCAATCACAGGTAAGAGAAGAAGTTTGGGGGAGACATACTTAATAATATGGAAATTAATTCATTAATTCACACACTCACACCCTTCTGAGTCCATAGGGGTTTTAGTTGCAGACTGCATAGACTAGGAGGAGAGACTGACATTACTAGTAGGACAAGTCACAAGTGAGGGTACAGCATCTATCTGTTGGTGTGTTACACTATCGGCAGATTATTTCAATCAAAAACTGGATGCGGCCCTGCAGCAGCAAAGGAAACCATATGAAGTAAAAGAGTAACCCCCCCACAAAACATTTACATCATATGTAAACTATAAATAATGTATTCCCCTAGCAAATAAACTAATGAAAAAAACCCACAACACCTGACCCACCCCTCTCCCTAACCCCAACCAATGTCCATTAGAGTCCAATGTTCATTCCATTGTTCATAAATAAACCCCGTTTCCCCAACACCCAATTCCCACCCACCAAAAAAAAGATTAAAAAAGGGGCAAGGTGACAGAGTTCTAGCAGCGGGCTCACTGGTTACTCTCCAGGGCCTTTATCCGCTCCTCTAGGTGTGCCATCCGGAGGAGCATGCAACGCTTAAATGCCTTACAGTTGCATGCACAGGGGTGGGCAACAGTGTTCAGAGAAGAAGTGCAGCGGGCGGCTGCCAGACCACGGCGCCGTACCACTGGAGGCATTGGGGGGGCCTGGCTGGGGCCCGGGGCATTGGAGGAGGCTGCAGTTGCTGCTGCCTCCTCCTCCTCCTCTGCCAGATCCACCAGCCGCCGATATTCGGTACACATGGCCTCCAGCTTACGTTGCCGGGCCATGGCTGCTAACTCCTTCCTGTTTGGTAGTGGTTTCGGTTTGGAAGGAGTAGCTATATCAAGAAAGAAAAAAGACAATTGTAACCAATACTCTTAGCAAAACAGTAACACAAAATGTATTATACACATAAAATTGTAGTGGCACAGTAGCATTAGCAAGCACAGTACATAACATTTATGGTATCCTCCCACTTCCTCGGCCTCTAACATTTGTGTGAGTTTCAGGCATTACAACTAGGCACTATGAGTAGACAAGTATTCTTCTTCTCTATCGCTTGTTCAGCTAAATTAATCTTGTAGGTATGCCAGCTCAGTCAGCTTGCACCCTAGACAGACATACTCGTGTCGCAGACTCACTTTATTTTTATTTACTACTGCCTGCAGGTGGGACAGCTGTAGTCTACAACTACACAATTATCTTATTTTTCTATTATGGCCATACTCTATTACATCAATGGCAACTGCTCAATTTCACTTTCACCCTGACTACTACAACAAGGAAGTGAGATGATATGTGATCCAAATGATCATTGATTATATATGGGACGATGTGAGGTACTATTGAATTTATTTATTGATTGTGTAACCAACCATGCAGCTGATAGGCCACCCATGGCAGGCTGACATGGTTGAAAATTACATAGGTAGGGAGTGGGCATCCGAGTCGGAGGAAGGCGATTGATAATGGGTGGGTATGGGTACATACATACACAATATATATGCTGTGCTTGCAAACTACTGTGAGACAAGGGAGTATTCTGAAATACAACCTTGAATCAAAAACCTTGAAAAAAACCAGTCCTTGTTTCTCTTCTCAGCGAGTTTTCCATTTATCATTGCATTGCTCTTCTAGCATTATATTTTTTTAATTCTAATCTTATTCTATTCGTCAATCTTGGCTTTGCTACTCTGGCATGGTTTATTTTTCTTTTACATTGTCTTCATCAAGTGACAGTCTCCACCTATCACATGATTGAATACCATCCAGGCATCCATCCATTCAAAGTAAACATGGTTATCATTCTTCTTAATCTCTCAACAAACCTTTCACCGACAACAAACATTTGTAATTTTTTAAACCACCACCCATGCGTCCTTCCTTGCTTGCCTTTGAGTTTGACCCATCAAACCCCCCAGAGGATTCCTATCACCCATACAGTTTCACCCAACCAGGCAGGCATCCTTTCTTTCACCTTTCACCCATCCTTCAACCACCCATGCATCCAATTCCTATCAGCCACCTATGCATCCCACGCATCCTTCTCTGCCAGTCATATATTACATGTCACCCATCCTTCCTCCTTCCATCCTTCTTTCCCTTTCGTTCAACCCATCCATCAAGGTCGTCTGACTCTTAGTCTTCTTCATAAAACTTTACCAGCTGAGTTGAAGTTAGATAGAAGAGGCCATTAGTTACTCAACTCCCGCCGCTAATGCTATTGCTAATGCTAATGCTAAGTACAGGGTGTCTTCTTTAACCGTTGTTCACAACAACTTAGTCTCTCTCAACAGTACAGTATACACCCTTGCAGCGAGTGTGTATTGTCAATAACTAAGGAATATACCTTACCACCGCCCGCCACTGCTGCTGGCTCACCCAACCCTCCAGCAGCTGCTGCATCTGCTCCCTCCTGGCTGGCGTCGCCTGCCCTGCTGCTGGCCCCGGCACTGGTGGTCGGTACGCCTAGAAAAAACATTACACATTTTTTAGATGCCATATACGCATCCCCCTATTTATTTTTTTTCACTAGGAAGATTGAAAATACAATACATACATACACCACACAAATCACTAGTACTAATCGGGTATTAGTCTAGAGTAGAGTAGACAGTAGTATGTCCTACCCTATCAAAATAGTAAAATTACTGGTTGGGCATTTTGTTGGTGGCAATTTTCAAAAGCCTCTCAAGAAGAGGAGAACCCAAAGGACTAGACTCAGTGGCTACAGCTATTGGTGAATCTGAGTTTTAAAACTGTTTAAAAGAAAAGGAGTGGCCAACTGGGCAAGGCTACAGACAGACTATTAGTAGTACAGAGTCAGAGGCAGTTAGACTGATGTAAAAAAAAAAACCAGACACTAGAAATATAATAACTAAGTAGGTAGGTAATGCAGGGATAACAAGAATTTAGAAACAGATAGATCGAAGAAGATTTGGTAAAAAATAGAATTAGGAAACGGAAGTAATAGTTCGAAAAAAATAAGGTGCAGTAAAAGTTAGGGAAATATAAATATTAATATTAACAACAGGAGGACTTACTGAGGCCAGCAGCAGAGCCCTCTGAGGAGCTGATCCTGGCCCTGGGAGCCATCTCCATCTCCCGCTTCAGACCCCGTCGTCTTCTTGCCCCTGGATGCTGATCATGTAAGATATAATAAAGAGACAAAAATTGATTGGTGTGAAACAAATAAAATATTTTAAAAACGCTCTAAAAACATTTTTTGACAGGAAACGACAATTGCAATAAAATTGACCTATCTAATCTGATTGACTAGTAGTATCGTGATTGCGGACCGTCTAGCTATTTTATTTATTAATCCAGTGTTCCATTCCGATTCCAGAATCCTAAACCTAAGTACCACCTAGCCTGCCTATTCCAAAGACATTGGAATGAATTGCCAAAAATTATATTTGCTTCTTCTAAGTTCCGATCTCATTCGCAATCATCAATGCATCAACCCCCTTTGACGGGCCAATTGTTCACTAAGTCTGCATTTCCATTTATTTTAGTCCTCAAAAATGCATAGATGGACGCATGCATATTGCATACACCAAATTGTTTGTTGGTTGCTGCTGATGTGCTGATGAGTTGCTATATTACTCACTCACTAACAAACTACAAAAGGTTCTACTAAGGACTGGAGTCAGAAGCACGTGACGGAGGATGCATCATGCGGACCGCTAAAAAATTACCAACTAATACTAAGTAACTAACTATAATAACTACCTACCTACCACCACTATCTTAGTGACAGGACAAAGGAAAGGAGTCTCTCTAGCATTACCTACCTTAAGTTCTCTAACCTCTCTTACATAATCAGCCCAAGCGAGCGCAAAGTAGTGCTGAGCACCTGTCTAGAAGAATAACAATCACATAATATAAGATTTTTAAACGTAACTTACATGCATGTACGCAGCAGCAGCATTCTTGCTATTTGGGAAAAAAATAATATTCGCAATAACACAGAACAGAACTAGACCTGGGCGGTGAACTCCGCTCCGCTCGCGGAGTTTGCGGAGTTTCCCGCACTCCGCGTCACGCAGAGCTCGTGGAGTTCACCAACGTCAAGTTGGCGAGCGTGGAAAATAAACCTCCCGGTGAGATTTCTCAAAGCGGGGGGGGTCAGGTTTCTCATTGCGAGTGGTCGCGTATGCTCGCGACCACTTGCGTGAGAAACTGCCCGTTCGCGTTGAGAAAGCTGCCGCTCGAGTAAAAATCTACTCGAGCGGCAGAAAAGGTAAGCTTGCGCTGTGCATGGTGCTGCTCGCAATGATTGCACAGTGCGGACAAGCATCCGGCACTGTGCAATCACCGCGAACGGCATTTTTCTATCGTACTCCGCCGCTCGCGGAGCTCTGAGTAGTGCGACAGAGTTTATTTTGCACTTCGCGTAGGTTCACGTAGTGCAACTCCGCGAACTCTGCCCAGGGTTAAACAGAACACACAATTGTAATATAATTAGCTACTCACTAAGCCCCATGACCTCAACACCTAGCAGGTCCAGCAGGTCCTGCTCCCGGTCCAGGATGTCGGACCACTGGTGAGTCAGCGGGTTGTGGGTGTGCCGGACTTCAGAGCAGCGAAACACTGTCTGGTGCACCCTCGCCCACCGGCGGTGACGCTCCTGGATCCCATAGCCAGATCCAGGCCTGCTGCCTGCTGCCAAGGTTAAGGGGAGGTGGCGCTGTAGAAAAAAAACAAGGGCAGCCACCTCCACCTCAGAGAACAGGGCCCGGGCCTGCACCCCTTCCGGGTGCTGTCTTCCGCAAGGAAGGTGGATCCTGGTCGCACTACCCTTAGCCTTGCCCTTAGCCTTAGCCATGGTTCTGAGGGGGTGGGCGGAAAAGAAAATCTAGAACTAAAAAATAAGTCAGGAGAAGAAGTAGGAAAGTAAAAAAAAAATAAAAGCAAGTAATAGAAAACAGGACAAAAAACGCAGTAAAAGTAGAAATAAAACGCAAAATACACACTTAGGGAGAGAGAGGGATAGATAAAAAATAAAAAAAACATCAGAAAAAAAGTGTAAGAATCAAAGGACTGAAAAGATTGGAGAGGGATGAAAAACAGAACCATTCAAAGAGTAGAAAAACAAGATGGCCGTGCCCATTGGCGACCGCATGGTGAAGTTTGCGCAATATTTCCCCCTGAACACGGAATCTACGTTGCCGAACCTCAGAAACGTCTCGTGAGCATACAGAACAAGCAGCTCCGCATGCTCGCGGAACTCCGTGTAGCGTTGTGGAGTTTTTACCACTTCGCGGAGTTTCAATTAGCACGGCTACGCGAACTACGCCCGGGCTTACTATCTATTTCTTTATTGAAAATGTAGACTGCATTGGTGAAATTAGCAGCGCACCAAATTCTACCTGACATCAGGAAGGAGAAAGGAGCCAAGATAGATACAGGTCCAAAGTCAGAAGATCTACAAAGAAATTTATATGAAGTACTTGTGTAAAATCAATAACTAAAGAAAACAATACTAAGCGAGACAACATATTATAAAGGATAATTCCAAATAATCCAATTTGCTGAGAAAATTGAGCCATTCCAGTACCCCCAAAGTAGAGGCCACAATCTTGGATTGGGCACTTTATATGGTCGAACTTTGCATTTTTCTTTCTAGTAACTCACGGCATCCTAGACTTCAAGAACAAGCCCAAGATTGGCGTACATTGTGCCATGAAGATTTTTGGAGACCCGTTCTCTGCACTCCAAGCCATTTTGCACCCATGCAAGAATCTACCAGGTCCCAGTGAATGTGCCTGAACGACTCCAAGAATCAGAAGACCTCACACTCAGCATGGTGAATCATGTGGCAGTGTGTGGAACATTAGCTTATACAAGACTTCTTCTCCTTTGAAACTTCATGAAATTGGGTAAACTCTGATTTTGTGCTTAGTTCTGGGCATGGATGTGACAGTATTATCCCTTTCAGAAACTCAAGGCTTATCTGGATATTTTGGAAAAAATGGTGGCTCAATACAGGAGCATTAACCAAATAATTATCTTCACAGTATATCTGACTAAGGGTAGTCCTTCCAATGGACCGGAAACTGAAGTTTTCCTCAGTATTGTTAAGAGTCACAAATCCCTTGAAACTCCTATTTAGGTTGTCCTTGTGCCATTTTTGGTGGAGGTTGACAATGGAAGTCAATTATAAGGAACAGCCAAATAAGGCTTAATTTGAGTAGAATGAAAAACAGGATGAGTCTTTAAAGTATGAGATAGCTTCATCTGAAATGCCACAGGATTAACCTGATAAGTAGTCAGAAATAGCCCAAAAAATCTATGTCAAAACGTTTCTGCTAAAGTATGACTTGGGAGAAAATGATAAGAGAACCAAATCTTCCTAGAACATAAAAAGGCAGAATTTGATTTTAGAA
This sequence comes from Calotriton arnoldi, assembly GCA_963921515.1. Classification (NCBI taxonomy): domain Eukaryota; kingdom Metazoa; phylum Chordata; class Amphibia; order Caudata; family Salamandridae; genus Calotriton; species Calotriton arnoldi. The sequence continues at coordinate 529,088 of CAWUFW010011989.1, read as the reverse complement.
TGATTCTGAAACATATTAATAAATGCCTCTTCAATTGACTCAAGTATTCTGTATCTGCACCAAAAAAAAGATCAACTTAACGAGATGGAAATCTATTGACAAAATAATGTCAATACCTTTCTAGCACTATGAATCTAGACAAGAAACCCAAACATCTTGAGTCACAAATATTGCACCAGACACTGATTAGTTAGCTCCATCTGTCCATTAGACTGGGAATGATTACCAGAAGACAGAACAAAGTGTATTCAGAAACATGACAGCTGCTAAGTGCCTCTGTCAGAGATATTTTTATGCAGCTGTCCATAAATATGAATTGTATGCTTTGAAAAGCACTCTGTCATTTCTTCAGCTGTGTGTAACTTTTGGACTGTAGAAAATGGACCATCTTTGAAAAAGTGCCTACTGTTATCATTTTCTCACAATAATATTGAGACAGTGGAAAATCAATAACAAAATGTATCAAAATTGTATGCCATGATTCGGAGGCCACCGGTAAGGGTTGCAAATAACCAAACAGTAGTGCAAGGACTTGCTTTGAGCACAAATGGGACAGGGAAAACTTATTCTTGGACATAAGAATGAACAGACGGCCATCAAAAATCCAAAGTAGCCTTAACTCCCCTATGTCTTGACATCTTCATTACTTCAACTTGTGACTCTTAGAAATAGAAACAGATTGTTGACTTAAATGTCAATTTTTTTTAACCAAAAGAACCTTTAAATAAAAATCTTCCAAATGTTCTTGTGCAATACTTACTCTTTCCAAAAGTTACTGAACCATTCCAAGAATTATCTGTGGAGGAATTACAGATTGTTCATAAGTGGCTGCAGATTCAGTGGGATAAAGCATCCAGTGATGAAAAAATATTCTGTTCAAACAAAATGTGTGCATTCACAAAATCAGAGGTTTGCAACTGCGAAAATGATTTTCAAAATGCATAAAAAAATATTTTTGTGAGTTGTAAAATCTTTCTAACACATAAAAACGCTTTTTGACCCTTCTCAAATTGAAAGTATCAGGAGGAGTGAAAAGGGCATCGCCTACTACATGTGATTTGAAAAGGTGTGCTACTAAAATTGCGGTTGCAAACCATTGAACAGTAACTATCCCCTAACTTGGAATGGTCACCTAGTTTGCAAAAAGGAAGCTGTCCCAGGAGACATATTACCCTTTAGGAATTGTGTTAGTGGACTTGGGAAGAAACAGGTAGTGGTCAATAAGACCACTGGGTGTTTTCCCTGATGCCTTTCTTAATGACAAACATTTTTAAAGCAGCTCCACTCCATTCAATGGAACTGGGCTGATTGTATACAAAAAAAAGTTCCCTCTATGAGAAAGTAAATGCAGCAATGGAGGTCTGCAGGCCTCCTGTGCTGGATTAGCAGCCAGTCACAGGGGTTTGCAAATTACGACCTAATTTATATTCATTAGCAGGCTGATTTTCAGCACCTCGCAAATAGACAATTATTACTTAGGTCTCATTGCAAATTGTATTCCCATTCGCAGATGGGTTAGTGTGACAAGAATTAGTCTTCTTTTGTTGAATTAAATATACTCTATGGATTTATGCATTATATTCCAAAAATTCATTTTCAAAAAGTTGTGGATTATATTGGGCATAAATGTGTCAGTATAGCCTTAGGATCACTTACACCCATGTTTACAAGTCTAGGGTGTTTGTTGCGCACTCTGGACATAGATATTAGTTATGTTTATTCACCCATGACATCTATTTCTGGCACATACTTAACATAGTAGTCTTTTTGGGTGCCTAATATACAGTAAGCTGTTCTGAAATGTGTGCTGAAGGAGACATGCATGGACAGTTAGAGGTTGACATGTATGTTGACTTACAAGACTCTGTCTTCCATTTGGTTATAGAGGCCAGTCTACAACGGGACACAGTCAGAGCCCCATCTGTGGCTGTGGTGGGAGATAGCTGAGCAACACCGGGCCTGTAAATGTGAATTTTAAATGGTGATAAATGGCCACTTATAAAGCGCACAGCTACCTCAGAAGAGGTGTCCTGGCGCTAGCAGGCTAGTCAGACTGACAAATACCAGATACTACTGCCCCTGCCTGAAAAGCAAGGTTTTCAGAGCCTTTCTGAAATCCTGTTCCGTATCCAACCAATGCAGGTGGGTGGGCAAGGAGTTCCACAGTTTGGACGTCCTAACTGTGAAGGACCTTCCTCCTTGTCACTTTTTTGCGAAACGGGGTACAGTGAGAAGGCGCTGCTGATTGGATCTCAAAGTCCGCTCCTGACGATATGGAATGAGTCTTGACCTAAGATAGCGGGTCCTTTGTCGTGGTAAGCTCGAAAAGCCAGGGTGAGTGCCTTAAACTCAATCCTCCTGGTCACCGAGAGCCAGTGTAGCTGTCTCAAATGCGGCGAAATGTGCTGGCGAAAAGGGACCCTACGGATTAGCCTTGCAGCTGCATTCTGCACTGTCTGTAACGTGTGGGTCAAAGAAACTGGCAACCCCAGGTAGAGACAATTGGCATAGTCTAGTTGGGAGGTAACCAGAGCATGGACCGTGATCCTACGACTTTCTTCAGGCAGGAAGCGTAGGAATTTCCTAATAGTTCTGATTTTTCCAAAGCACGCCACGGAAATGTGCCTGACTTGTGCTGCAAGGGTAAGCTCCTTCTCCCATCTAACTCAGAGGTTTTTAACCGAATACTTGGGGATGGGTGGAGGACCCAGCTCCCCTGGGCCACCAGAGGCTCGGCGGCAAAGGAGATATGTTGTTAAAAAAACAAGAGCTCGGTTTTGTCTGCATTTAACTTTTTATTTTATATACATTAGGCCCTTGTATTGGCATCTGTCATCAGTGGCTAGAACATTTCTCAGAACCTGCCTACTTGATAATAATCTTGCCCCTTCGGGCAAGGTAAGACAATGGAACTTACACATACCTCGAATGTGTGGATGTGCCATTACAGTGATGTACACCTGGCTGGGTGACAGTGATGAGTGGTGGTGCCAGTACTGGTTGTCACAAGTCAAAGTACTGTAGTTTTCAATAGGGCAACAACTAGCTCCATCATCACAATAATTTCTGATTTCAAAATATGACACCTAAAGAGCATCTTACATCACACCTATGAACTTTAGTGACAGGTAAAAATATTCATCATACAAAGACATGCTGGGACTTTGAGCACATTATCGCCAGCCTTCTTGGTAAAGATTAAAGAGATTCCCACATTGGTCTCATTAGGTACTTTATGAGTACATGCCCTTCATCAACGTTAATACACCTGGGCTGACTTTATGTCTGTTAGTCATTCAAAAATGTAAATACATATGTGGAACACACCATCAATGATTGTACATCCCATAGAGAATCATCCTCTTTCAGTATAGTGATGGAAATGCAGGTTCCCAATATGAACGTAATATATTGCTCTATATTCTAATGGTAACACTTGGCCCAATTACTTGCAAACAACCTGAAAGGACACTAAGGGGCCTATTACGATGCCGGGCGGACTTGCGACCGCCCAATACCGTCTCAGAAACGGGACCGACCGACCTCCGGTCGGCAGTCCCGACCGCCTCATTATGATTCAACCGCACATGGTGCGGTAACATTTCAACATTTCCTCATGGGAGCATGTGTTCTGGCCGTAAACCAGCCATAGTACATGCTCCCATAGGGAAATGTCAGGTGGTGTTAATCCCTGCACCCCGTGGCAGGCACCTTTAACAGGGGGGAACCATAGGTGCCCCCTCGGCCACCAACCGGACGCCGCAAAGAAAAGGGGGCCCTGCTAGGGGCCCCCAAACACGCTTTCCAACAGGGTTTCCATGTTGGAAAGGCCGGCATGGAAACCTTCCGGAAATGCCGGAAACCGTGCATCGTAATCCGGACAGCGTAAACCACCATCCATTTGTATTATGGGCCAGTTCCGACTGGCTGATGGACTCCTTGAGCCCGTCGGAAGCCAGCTGGAATGACCGAACAGTTTCAATTCTGTCGGCCAGTCGGAATGACCTGCCGGTTTCAATTCTGACCGGCTGAATCAAAATCAGCCAGTCGGAATTGAAACCGACAATGTCGGTCATAAGGCCTACGACGAACATCGTAATAGGCCCATAAGTGCTCAAAATCATAGCCAGATTGGCTATCCCCAATCACATGCTGTGTCCACATCTGTTCGTCTGTGCGTGATTAGGCAACTCCAACGCAAACATTTTGTGGGATGCGGACATCTGGGGACGCACCTGACATGGCACATAAGTACTGCTCTGCTGAGGTTCCGGCACTTGATGCAGAAGTGAAAGCCTCGCCCTTTGGTTCAGACACAGTAGCTCCTCTTGAAGAAATAATTACTTGCATTTCTCCTCCATTTTCACAATACTGAAATGGATTTTAATTAATTTCTGGGTAAAAGTGCATTTAATTTCTGGGTAAAGCACACTTACTACACTACTCCGTTCACTAATTTAGAGTGTAACAATCTACTATGGCTCTCTCTTTCTATGAATCCCTGCAAAAACATTACTAGGGTAAAATATTGCAGGGTTGCTTCAAAATGTTTGTACAGCAGAAATAGGATCCGACGCTATCAGCCTCAACGGGTCCTAAGATCCTCTAGACAATCCCTCATGGGGATTCCCAAGATCACGAGATCTCGGATAGGAGGACGGTTATTTCAGGTACAGGCTGCTCGTCTGTGGAACGAATTGCCCCTTTACCTTAGACTGACACAGGACCTGCAGTCTTTTAGGAAACAACTTAAAACGTGGCTGTTCCAACAATAACACTATGGTGCCGGGGCGGGACTCTTTCTGTTTCAGTTGTTGAGATTAGCGCCGGGACACTCTCTGTGAGTATCCGTGCGCTTTATAAATACCCAATTTCATTTCATGTATGCAGGGTGATCACATACATTTGCAGTGCACACGTACTGCGGTTCTGCTCAAGGGCATTTTATATGTCCATTGTTTATAATAGATTTTTATCTAAATATTAATTATTAACAGTTGCTTGGTTAACCCTGGTGCTACTGGTTTCTTCAACTTCTGTAACAAATTTAAGATCTGGTCTTGTATGAACTTTCCTATAATCTTGCACATGTTGTTTTGTAATCACCCCCAGTTCCATAAACACTTTAGGTTTCAGTTTAGTATAGAAAGATGGGCTTGGGGGACTCTTTGGCCCTGATAAATGACATGAATCCTGTATGCAATCAAAAGTAGTGGGTTCTCATAAGAGAAGAATTAAACCTGTGGAAATTAGTCTATAATTATTGGAAATTGAACTGAATTTGCACACAATACTAAAATGTAATAATTTATAGACTAGGTGTTTTGCTCACAGCACTTTATAATGGGCATATAGGTGAAAAAACATTGAGCAACTTATAATTGCAATCATACATCATTTACTATGTTAATAATATACATTAGAGATATCAAGAATCATCTTCACAATTCTTGAGGGAAATACACAGTCCTTGTGTGGCTTTCTTAAAAAGAGGGGTGTCAAGTCTTACAAATGACCTGTTATACACCCTGAGTTAGTTCATCAAGTAATGTAAGCAGATTGAATAACTGAACATGCAGTCTTAATCTTCCCTTGGCATTTCTTCATTATTTTGCCAATTAGTATGGCTTGCTCCTCTGGAAGAAAGTCAATTCATTTCAACCGAATAACTTAAGGCCTCCTCAGAGTACATTACAAAGTAGTCTATTGTTGTAGTCGAAGAAGCAGAGGGCCCACTAGTGGGCTATTAAAGGTTTTATTTTATTGAATCACAGTTACGTGACAGGCCTTTTCTGCCTGGGAACACCAATATGTGTCCAGAGCCGTAGAATCACAAGTATTCCTTCAGGACAGTCTTAGTTCATCTAGTCTTTCCCTCGTTTTTGCAGTCTCTACTGCCCCACTCACCTAGAGGCCATCTGGTGACCGGATGCCCTCAAAGGGAAAACCTAAACAAAGGAGCTGGTTACTAGGGCTGAAATATTACAACTACATGTGCCACTACCTCCAAAGAAGGTGCACTTTTTCCCAGGTATCTACTGCACATGTCCTAGTGCTCCCACACCCGGCAGTCACCTTGTGCCCTTACACCAGTGTATGCGTACCCCACCAACTAAACCAAAATGAACACGCTGCCCCATCACTTGCCTCTGGCCATGACCTGTCTCCTGGGCGTGGTGCTGGGACCCATGGTGTCCTGGGCACTCTGATGGCCGCCTGGTGTGTTAGCACTGTGCTGAGCCTCTTTGCTTCTGCCTCCTCTCCGATCCTCGTGACCAAAGCCGACTGATCTCCCGGTGGGTCATGGACTCCAATGCCTCTCTCCGACTCCACGAGGCTGACTGCCTCGTCTGCTGTCAGCAGCACAGTTTTGACCCAGGTGTCTCCTTCTCCAGTGAAGCCGACGGCCCCAACGCTGCTCCTTATCACGTTCTCTTGTTGCTGTCCTTCTTCCAGATTTGACTCCCCTGACGTCGATACACCATGCCCCTCACATCGGTCCTTCCCCTTGTTTTGAAGTGAAAAGGGGTGTTCCTTCTCTCCTGACTCCACCTTCTCCACCACTGGAGTGCGGATGGTCTTTCTAGGCTGTCCTCTTTTATCCGCCATACCATTGTGCGTTGCACTGCCCTGTACTTCTTAGACGTATATTGCGCAATAGACTTTGTGTTTTTGATGTCAGAGGGTGTGCATGAGTTGTTGCACACCGCCAAAGTAGATGCTAAGGTCTTGTACTTGAAAACAAATAATTTTAAGTCATGTACGGTGAACCACTATGTTAGATACCAGATGATGTACTGACGGTGGAGCATATCTGTGGATCGTACTCTGCCCAACTATTGGACCATCAGGTTAAGCACTAACCATATTTCAGTCAGGCCCAGGGAGGTCAGGAACTCTGCTAATCGGTTGCGAGGAGGATTTGCCACTCTGTGGGCCCATAGGTCTCGTCGGTCACATGTAGTCACATTAAAATCCCCCTATCATTAATTTACCATCCGGCATTTGGAGGAGCAGAGTACTCAGTCTGGGAGTGTGAGGTCATGCAGGTGCGGTGGGACATATAGAAACATATGTTGAGGGTAGTCCCCTCTCAGCTCCCAGTAAGATCCCCGTATCTATTGTGGGTGTCAGGCCAGATCTGTAGAACTATTAGTGGGAGCAGGGCTTTAAGTGGCCCGGGTCCTGCCTGTAAAGTTGGGCCTCAGGCCCACATGGTGTGGAATAACTGACACGGACACTGGGTAATCTGGTGCAGTAACTGACCCGAGCACGTGCACCCGGGCCCTTTTATTGGCGGGGCCACGTCACTCGTGACGGGTGACGGGATGGGTGTGGGGATGCGAGTGTGTCCAGCCCTCGACGGAGTGGCTGGGAGAACAGCTCCCTGCGGAACACTAGAATGTGTCCCGCAGGACACTACATTATTCCCCAGCTTTATTGAAGAACAAACAAAACGCTAGTCCAACCTGTGGGGACAAAACAAACAATTCACTAAACACCACAGGGTCCATCAGTCGTCTGAGTCAGGTGGCAGGAAGACGTCAGACATGAGCTGGTGATTTTGCTTGCAGCAGGACCATCTCGGCGGGCACCCGTAGTTTAACCTGAGGGGTTCAGGACACGACGCTGACTTGGAGACGTCCGCTGCATGACTTGTCTTCCACTTTTCTGACGTCGGTGATGGTCTGTGGTGAGTTCAAACAGTTCTCTATAGAGGGTTGCTTCATGAGCATGGCTGGAGTCCCTGGTGACAGTTCACAGAGGTGTTGAAGGATCACCTGAAGTCTCTATTAGACTGTCTTGCTGATGGCTAGTTTGGCAATAGTGTAGGACTCCACCCATCGGCACTCGGGATGATTTCGTGTGACGCACTTGATGAGGACTGGCGTGATGGTATGGCCAGTCATGTGGCGAATCTGGACGATGGCTGGTGATGACTTGCCTGAATGATTGCAGGCTTTCAGTCTTGAGTCGATCACCTGAGGCAGGGAGTGGCCAGGTACCTCCATCTCCTGTGGGGAGGTACTTGCATCCGTGTACTTGGACTTCTTAGGCTGTTGGGACGTTGGTGACAGAGGAGTGATAGACACGCTGAGAAACGTGAGGCATGAGACTCGGTTCGCGCAGGCTTTGTGGCTTTATCTCGGTCTCCCGCTGTGAGGTTGCCAGTTCCTTCTTGGGTTATCATCTTCTTCCCTTGCTCTCTCTGTATTAGGAATCACTCCTTTGGCAGCTCGGGTTCTCTTCACCATCCGGCCCAGCCACTCACGACTTCCCCTTCTGACCTCAGTCGGTTGTCCGATTCTTGGTGTAGACCCTCCGGTCACACTTCCATGTTTCTTGTTGAGTGAGGTAGCATGCACATGGCACTGATGATGTAGTTGCCATTGGGCGTGGACGACAGGTGGCGATAATCAGCTAGGAGAAGAGGTTTCTGGAGGGATGTCGTAGCTGCATGACTGCCTCTTCTGAATCTGTTCTTGCATCTCTGGCATTTGCGGTCAGGAGCAGGGATGCCGTTCGACTCCCACTGCCGACGCTCGGGGCTGGACGGTCTCACTGTGAAGCGATGGGACTAACGCGGTTTGCGCTTGCTGCGGCTTACGTGTGGTTCTCCCTTGGTGCTGTCTCCAGGGCCGTCGGTCCGCCTTGGTGGCTATCTGGTGTCTTTGGAGGAGCTCTTGGCTTGTGGTGCTACGAGTCCTCGTGCTTCTCCTCGTGTTCTCTCTCTAGCGTCCCTGTGTTTGTCCAGCTCCGCCCGGTGACGGGATCGCCACTCATCTTTGGCTTCTTCTCCGGGTGCAGTGCCATGCACCCTGTTCCAAAAAAGGCCAACGGGGCCTATTAACTTCAATGGTCACTGGACCATGCGGGCGAGACTTCTGTCGCTCTTCTCTGATGCGTGGCGAACAGCCACTCGTCTCGTTCGTTCCTTCTTCAGGCAGCGTCTTGAAGCTCCTACTCCAGGTGTTCCCTCTCCTGGGAATGGCATCCGCGGGCAGTGTTGAGCTACGGTGGTGGCTGGCCACTTGTAGTGTGCAACTCTCCTCTGGCCTGTCTTGGGTCACCGCCGACTCCGTCTTGAGGCTGTGCGAGGAGGACACTCTGTGTCGCCTTCGGCCCACTTCGGGGCTTCGCTGAGGTGGTGGAGATGTGGTCGTTCCCAATGCTGCGTTCGGGAGCAACTGACGCGATCTCTGCTCCTGCGGTGGCATTGGGCAGCCACGTGTGGTGTGTGTTCTGTACTAGTCTTCTCTTGTGCTGTCGGTGGGGACAGCTCCCTTGAGACGTTGCCGTTCTGGTTGGTCGTCCACTCTTGCTAGTGGGGGCTTGTGTCGCAGTGTCCTTGCTTGAAGTAGAGTCGAGCAACCACCGGTGGTGTGTGTTTGGCACCAGTCTTCCTTGTGTCTCAAGGTGTGGCAGCTATCTGGAGACTTTGCTGTCTCTGAGGGTGTCCTTGCTGCTCTCACTTGCAGGGTGCTGAGGGGCTACTTTCCCACCATCTCCCCTCTCAGAAGGCACCTCTTGCTGTGCCTGGGGTGGCGCGCAATGCACCCAGTCTTCCTGTGGATCGGCTGCCCTCAGTCTTACTGCCTTGTCTTGGCCTTGCGTTTGATGGGGCTGCGAGTCACTGTCTGCAGTACCGCCCACCGTCACTAGGGGTATTGCCCTTCCTTCCAAAGGTTGTTGCAGTCGATACTTGCTGGCCTGTATGCTTGGAGAGGCAGGAGTGTGGTTGTGAGGCGCTCCTCATTCCTGGTACTGGCCCCTTGGGCCTCGGTGCAATTCTGTTCTCAGGCAGAGCTCCTCATCGGAGCAGCAGTGCTGCTGGCCTCTGGACGCTGGAGCTCTTCCACTATAGCCTGCGTCATACTGTTGCTTTGGTTCCCCAGGTGCGGTGCAGGCATGCGACCGCTAGTTGGCGCTGGCTTTGATGCTGCTGGCCACCGCTGCTTCCTCTGGTGCGCGGGCCTCACGCTGCAGGAGCCACGCATGTTGGCCCTTCCGCTGCACCATCCATGCAGTGGCCCTGATACAGTGGATTCTCTCACCTACAGGGGCCTCACTGGAGCAGCTGCAGAGGCGCGCGAGGGCTTGGCAAGGGCGGCCGCCCGCTCCTCGCGCGCACCGAGTAAGTGTCGCTTCTTGCTGCTGGTGGCTGTAGAGTCAGGCGTTCAAGGTGGGGGCAGCCCGTTCTTGCTTCCGTACTTGCTGCTGCGTGGCGCAGGGTAGCGCGTGTCGGTGTGTGTAGCCAGCTCATTCATTCCGGGTGGTGGCGTGCACCGGGGGGTTTGCGAGGCACAGTCGCTCCAGACTCTTCTCACCTGGGTACCCCGCGGGTCTGAGGATGGGCGCAGTCTTTTCTCCGCACGCGGGTGGTGCTGGCCTTAGCAGACCCCTCTCTTCCGCCGAGGGTTCACTGTCGGGCTGGCCAGTGTGAGAGGCAGCCGCCGGCACAGCATGCGGGGTGGGCTCCCGCGAACCTCCGTCTGTTGGGGGTCACCCTTCTTCGCGCTACGGCCTCCACGACACCTCTCACCTTCTACGGGCTCACCTCCTGCCCGGCGTGCCGTCGCTACTGCTGCGGGTGGGCTCCGAGAGGCTCGCTCTGCATTCGGGCTTCAGTAGGCAGGTGGCGGGGCGTGCCACCGGCTCCAGGACTCGCCGCGTGGTCTCTTACTCCCGTCATGTGTCGCCACGCACTAACGGGCACACCAGGTGCGGGGTGGGCTCCCGAACACCGTCTTCTCCTCGGGGCCCTTCTCACGCCCGCAGGCCTCTGGGCTCGTCTGGCGGCGGCTCGCAGAGGGGTGCCCTCGACATGGGTAGCAATTCCCCCTCAACGCCGATCAGCCCCTCGTCGCCAGAGTAAAGTTGGGCCTCAGGCCCACATGGTGTGGAATAACTGACACGGACACTAGGTAATCTGGTGCAGTAACTGGCCCCGAGCACGTGCACCCGGGCCCTTTTATTGGCGGGGCCACATCACTCGTGACACCTGTGATGGATGGGTGTGGGGGTGCGAGTGTGTCCAGCCCCGAGGGAGTGGCTGGGAGAACAGCTCCCTGCGGAACACTAGAACGTGTCCTGCAGGACACTACACTGCCGGTACCGGCAGTTCTTCCAAGCAGGTGCTGAGACAGGTCTCTATCGGTCTCTTAATTTTTTGCCCTCACCCTCAGGGTGAAAATAAAATCTCAACTCTGCAGCAATACCACCCTTCACTGCCTATGTTGTAACTTCGAAGGGACTCGTTTTAGTTCTTTCACAGTCTCATCATTTCAAAACTGAAGTATTTTCAATATTATATACAACAGAGCCATAGTTGTTGCTTATTTATCTTATGCAACTAACAACCATTGACAAAGCCAATAGTTCTGGCTTGTGTAGGTATAATGTTATGTGTTGTATTATATATCTGGATGCAGTGACAGAAGCAGTAAAATACCAGTCAGGCGCACACTATGCTAAGCACAGATTTTTAGCTTACATGTTTTTAAGCCACGCCCTGAATTATATCGGCCACGGCCCTTTGAGAGACCCCCTAGTTTTTTTTATCCCACTTAAAGCCCTTGGTGGGAGTGATTTTTTTACCAAAATGCCCACAATCATGGAGGCCGTGGTATACCAATTTGTAACCCCAACGATCTAGGGCATGATAGGTTGTTCCCAACTAATGGGTCTCCTGGAGGAGGACCACATCAGATGCCTTAAGCTTAATATATTGCAGGGTGAGTGTCCATTTGATTTTGTCCTACAGGCCTTTGACATTCCAGGATAGTAGTTTTATTATTGTTGTGTCAGGACAGTGGTCCATGGATATGTGGAGGCACGGGGCCTATTAACCTATCGGATTAGACAGAAAGTCTGGAGAATAATGTAAGGAAATGCTGTGTATGCATTGATAAATCTGCGGTTTGAGAAATGCACCTGACCTTCAAGGTTCTATACCAACATTAAACATTAAGAAACAAACCAACAAACATCCCTAAAACAAACCCTCCCTCCCTGCTACCCCGCACATCGGACTCAGAACAGCCTGGCCCCCCAAACATTGCAGCGTGCATGTCACCTTAAATTAACACTGAAACCGTAGGGGACACGGTCACGACAAGGAATCCTCCCACTGCCTCCTCCCCTTGAAAAGGTTGTAAGTGTTACCGAATACCATCAGTGTAGCCTGGTGCCAGCAGACGGCCCTGGATACCAGCGAAGGGCGGGAGTCGCACCATCATAGTGCTTAAGCTCAGAGCCAACATCGTTGAAGGAGATCACAAGTTCACTTAGTGCCGTCGTGCCAGTCTGTGTTGCAGTCTTGTTGGGTTGGTGTTTACTGAGCCCGAGCGCTGGGGCGAACTTGGAGACTGTTGCGTTTCTGTGTTGTCATTGTTTCGCTCCATGGGGTAAGCACCACGTCTGTGGTGGCAAACTTGGTTACATGGCCGCGCTCCATTTACTGGTCTTCAGCCTTCCAGCCACTCCCATGTGGCCTCTGGGGTTGTGAAGTGCCAGGTCTTGTCTTCTGTCAATAGGTGCAATTGGGCCGGGACCACCATTGAGTATTTCATATTCTGTTCTTGCAGGGCATCCTTTACTTACATAAAACTGCAACGCAGTTTTTGGGCCCGATGTGTGAAGTCTGGATAAAAGTTAATAATTGTGTTGTCGCATTTGATCGGCGGGGTGGTGGGAGCCTCTGGAGGATGACTTCCTGATCTCTAAATTTGAAAATATGTGCTATGATTGTACGTGGTGGTGCCCCAGGTTTAGGAGGAGTTCCTGGAATTCTATGTACATGTTCAACAGAAAAATAGTTCAACAGGCCTCGGTTTTGGAGGTGTTTCAGAATATGGCCCTCCACAAAGTGGTCTACATCAGGGCCCTCCACCTTATCAGCTTTGACTTGATGTTTAAGTTACAAAGTTTCAGATTGTAGGGTCGCGATTGAGTCCTCCGCACCCTTTAGTCGTGCACTCATATTTCGGAGGTCTGTCCTAACTAATGTGACTTTGTTGGAGACTGTATCTATTTTTGTTTCCAAGGATCCTTGGACTCCCTGGATCACCACTGTGATGTCCTTGAGCATGAGGGTATTGCTACCATTTCAAAGGCTGATCAGCGGGGTTTTGAACTTTCATTGTTCCTGTTTTGGGCACCCCTTCCTGTGGAAGTGCATACTTATCAAGTTTTGTTTGTTGTGTCGCTCAGGCGCTCTGCCCCCCGTCCTGACTGCTGCCACTGAAGGCCTACCTGCTTGAGAGGGGGCACAGGGGTAGTCGCCCCCACCAGCCAGGGGAACTCCTAACCCCACCAGTCCCCTAAAGCCTGTCGGGTTTCTCTTGTGTGCTTTGCTTCTCAGTTGCAGGAGGCACCTCTCAGGGTCAGAGGTGGGGCATGTGCAACGGAGGCTTGTCTCGATTGTGGCCCTTAAGTCTGGTAGTGTACCAGGGAGGGTCAATAAAAGCATGGCCCTGGGAGGCAGGCTCCCTCTCATCACTAATGCCGTGCATTGGTAGGTACGGCAAGTCTCTCCCAGGTATAGGCCACAACGTAGCCTTAGGGTCATCTGGGTAGGCATAGCCAGATATGGCACTTGTGCAGTTTTCTAAATGTTGGACCCTTCAATGTGGGGTGCCTCTCTGTTTATCACAGGAATGTCTTGCCTCCTTTGCCGGCGCATTACCCACCTCTGTCCACAGGACATGGGGCCAGGGGCAACAATCTGGCTGGGGCTCCAATTTGGTGCAAGCCAAGTTATAAGTTAGAGTAGAGAGGCACAGATCCCTGCCCCCTGTCCCAGTTCAGGAGTCTTCAATTCCTCTGGGGGCAGAACGGGCACTCAACATTCCATAGGGGCGGTCCAAATGAATTCTCTTATCTCCTCCTCTGCATCGGGTGGTTTAGTTTGGGCAGGCTATCACTGCGACTGCAGAGGCTTATGTGGGCCCTCCGGCCATGCTGCCTGCACTCGGCTCTTCTGTAGCTGACTCACGTCCTCCACCAGAGGGCCCCTCCAGTCACTCACCACAGCCAGTCGGGCGCTCCCACAGTCATCCGATCTGCCCGTCTGTAGAAAGCAAGGGCTTTGCCGGGGGTTGGGTGCGCCGAGTGAAGCAGTGTCTAGGTATTGGCTGCCACGCTGTGTCGTTGCCTCTACGGATTTCCTCTGTACCTCAGGATTGGGTGGGCTCCGATCAGAAGCAGGTTTCTCCTCCTCAGCTGTGATCAAGGACCATACATCCCACAGCAGTTGCAGTCCAGAGCACCCCCAGTAGGAGGCGAGGCCCGCGAGAGAGGAACAACCACTTTTGTCCTCCGCCAGCAGCGAAGCAAGTCACACACTCAAGCCTGCTGCATTCTTCGAGGCTGAAGGCCGCTCCTCTCTAACAAAGATTCGCAGCTGGAAATTTGCTCAGAAAGGTATTATCGACATCACCTTTACCCCTGGGGCTGAACACTATTGCAAGGGAGTCACGGGGAATGGCTTAAGGGGCAGATTACTGGGGCTTCGACCAGTAGGTAGAGGGAGCCACTTAGTTAAGCGGCCATCTTTTGTCTTAGAACTCCACTTTCATGTTAAAAGAAAACTATCAGGTAAACCTTTCTCTCTTCTTGCCCAGTTGTGAGCAGGCCCAATAATGAAGCTTGTCTGTTAGGTAGGTGAGGGTCTTGCATCCTAGTAAACAGGAATCCTAGTTGGAAGAACATCATTTGGTTCCATTCCAATTGACTCAAAATTGTGATCCTCTCCTCTTCTCTGGAAACATAAGACCTTGAATTTATAGACATATATGATTGGGATTGTGTATAATGTAACCATAAAAACTCCACATACTCCATTCTTTTGATTTGTATAGATCATAGAGCAGTTCATCATGCATGGTAAAGAGCATATGCTAACCAGGCAGACCCTTTACAGGTTATACGATGCTTTCCCGCTTGCGTTTAGCACACATGGCATGCCTTTACAACAATGGCTTTAGAACGAATGCGTTGTTACGCTGCATTCCTTTAGCATGGAAGTCATTACAACAACTTGCCCTAGGGGGGCGCTGGACTTTGGAATAGTACAATTTACTAGTCCAACTACAGTCTGTGCAACAGTAGGGGAGGTGTTAGACTTTAAATCCAACACCACTCCACCTATGCGCCCCCTTAAAGCAAGTCGTTGTAACAATTTGCGTACTAAACGATTGCGTGCTAACGATGCATTCGTTCAACTGCCGGCATTGTGAAGGCACAGCGTAATTCCAGCTTCGGTCTAAAGGATGTTTCCTCCTTTACAACCTCTAACTTGGCATTCTTGTCCTTCATCAACCTCCTCCTATCCTGCCATTTCTTCTTGATACCCTCCAGTGTCCATACCTTCACACCTAAAGCAGTCACACAGTCGGTGACCTTCTGCCAAACAGCTGCGATTCTTCTCCATTGAGGGTGTGTGGCAGCAGATTACATAATTCCCTGTAACGATCATTACAAAATGTACCACAATGTTTGTCTCCTCCTCATTCAAGAACCTTTTTCTCGTGAGTGCATGTTCTGAGTCATTGTGGCTCTGGCTAGTCTCTGGCTTCACAACAACATGCAGCACAGGTGGAATAGAGGGTGGAGCTTTAAGTATGGGCTGGACGTATGTGGTTTTTTAATTTATGTCAGGTGTATGCTTTTTCCTCAGGTGATGCCAGTTTCCCTATATTTTTCAATCCGTACTACATAGTGTACACAAAGAATTGGTCTATGTTTTGTAGAAGTACATTTGGCAGATATATTTCCAAAGTAATCCCAATATAGTTACTTAAAGTAGCTTTTGGTCATATTTAGAGTTGTATGTCTCCCCATCCCCTATGGTTGTAAGGGGGTAGGGACATGCACACATACTCCGAGGCAGAAATCTCCACCCACATGTCATGAATTGCATCTATCCATAGAGCTACAACAAGCACAGACCAACACTCAGATACTTATATTGTAAATTGTGCCTTTTGACTTAATAGGACATAGGAACCTAAGCACATCTTTCAGAGAAGTTACTAGGTCCAATATGTGGAACTATCTAAACTGTGCGCACAACATACCTCTAAAATCAAATTTGATGGACATCTTTTAAGAATGCATGAACATTTGATCATCACTTTACATTATTGGATTCGTTATGCAAATATGTATTCCTTTGCTGCTGAGAGGAGTTCGCCAAAGTTGTGTAATGTCCCTGCTTCTGTCCTTGCTGCATGTAAATGACTTTGGGGAAAGTAAGCTGAATTTCTCTGGGGTGAGAAGGAAATCTAACCGTCTTCTTCTTTATGCTGATGATGTCACCCTGATTTTCATTGGGTGCATAATGTTCCCATAAAGAGTTTAACCTGACTAGAAGTAACTTCTGACACAGGTATGAATTTGTGGCTATTGTTAATTCTGAGAAGCATGTACTTTGTCAAGGAACAGGGACCAATCTATCTGTTCGTTGCAGATTTTGACAACAAGCCTTTAGACCATAAACTCAAAATCTATGGAACTAAGGGGCATATTAGCAAGGGCACTATCGTCGCTTTAGCGGCACTTTTGCCGCTAAAGCGGCGATATTCATATCGCCCTATCAGCAAACTGTCTCTAACAGCAGTTAGCGACAGTTTGCGGGCATTAGCGCCCGTTTTTACCGCTTTGCATGTCAGCGATATTTATTGCTAATGACATGCAAAGTGGGCGTTCCGGACGAACAAACCTGGGAAACACCCGCTAACAGGCCTATCGCCTATTAGCAAGGTGGCCATGGCCCCAGTTAGCGACGTGAAAAGTCGCGCTAACCGGGGTCATCGCTCATTTATTTAACACCTGCAATTAGCAGGTGTTAGCCATACCTAACATGGGGGGTGGATTATGCTGATACGACCACAGGGTCGTATCAGCAAGGTGTTCTCCCTTCTCCATGCAACATCACTGGTTTTTCAGCGATGTTGGCCCATTTCCCTCGCTATCGCTGGAATATTCATCGCCATAGCGCTAATCGTTGCTAATACAGCGTTAGCGTGGCGATATATTCCAGCGATAGCCGGCGATAAAAAAATCACGCTAAGCAGGGTTAGCGATGATTATCGCCTCTTCTTGCTAATATGCCCCTAAATGTGGTTTGTTAGCAGATATGGTGCAGTGGTGTGAGAATACTTTAAATCCACTGGCCTCCAGCCAGAAGAAAATTGCTTCTGGAGGCAACATTTTGAGCTACAAATTTCAGCTTTCTAATATATCATACACCAAGAATAACCTGTGAAACCGGTCGCCAAAGTCAGAAAAATCACCTGCAGTTTGTGCACTAAAAACTCTTCTTATGGTTTTCTCCATCTCTATAGCTAAAAGCTCACAACGGGTGATAATAACTCAACTAATAAATACCATACTCCATGGTAGCAATGATTGTGGGTGCAGTATCACGGCATTAGCTTTCCCCCACGCTTAAATACAAGGGAGTTAGTAGAAGAAATACTGCCAACATAAGCTTTTTTAGAAAATTGACCTATACAATTCAAATTAATTACAGCGCTTTAAAATGTCTAGTTAATACTCTATCATATGCAAACGCAAACATGCAGACTTATCGGGGTGTTCATGCCAGATACATATTATGAGATATGGTTGTGAAAAAAGCACCTTATCCTGTTTGTATGCGCAATCCAGGCTGCAAGTTTACTATTCTATACTCAGCTCGGAATACTTTTTCATAGCAAAAGAACATTTAAATGGCGAAACAAATTAATTTTTACACTAGTAAAGGCCTGGACTATATCAATCTTTTGAGAAGAATCAAATGCAAAACATCTGTGTAATATGCTATATAACAAGTGTGCTTTTCTGCATGAAACAGAACACAGTAAAGTGTAAGGAATGCATAAAAACCTAGCCTGGCATGTCTATTAATACAATCCTTATGAAACAAGTCTAGACTGGTGACATATCCTGAGCTCAAAATTACTCAATGACTGTTGTGTACCTTTACATGAATAATTTATTAGCTGTCAGTTTGCACCTCTTAATTAAGATTATGCTTTTACAATTCTATTATTTTGCATCAAGGTAAACTACTACAAAAGTGTCCACACACAGGCTTCAGGTCTGATTTCCTCGTAATAAAATGGTTTCAGGAGACTGCACCTGTTTTCAACACAGGCTGCATTTAATCTTCGTGAGGTTGTTATGATAACCGTACATGGTCCCTTCTAGATTGCATTAGGATGTCAACATCTGGTTCATAACTAGAATGAAACATTATACTGGCCATCTGTGATTATTGCCTAACAAATTAGAAGTGAGGTGCAATTTCCTGTCATTTCATAAACCCGGGCCCAATCATGCCTGTGACACCAGTTTCTGATGTGAACTGAATGCAAGAAACACAAATCAGTATTTGAAATTAAATGTAGTGAGATTACGTTTAAATTGAAAAGCTACAAAACGAAATGTTAACTTGATAATGGTTGTGTTTTTTAAATGCTCTCTTGGGAATGCATGGGGCATGCACAATGCGTACTTGCGGAAAAAAAAGAGAGTAATGTGAAAAAACTTAACATTTGGAAGTCCAGGGACTGAGTGATAAACATAATGCCCTATAGTTTCTTCAAGATATATGCTGTGTGTATTTAAAATCTAACAGTTCGCACTTTACTCCCATGTTCCCTTATTTCCTAAGGCTGAATTTTAATTCATAAACATTAATCCTTTTTTTGTAAGACCGCTTCATCTTAACTGCCTCTTCAACAGGAGCATGGCGTTGCCTCATTGCTATTATGGATTCTTATATGATTGTCGTGATTTCTGGTGGAGTTTGAGTCCACAGTCTGACTCCTTGCAGCCAGAAGGTCCTAACACCCCACTTTCTGTATTTAAAGCTGGGGGGAGGGGAGGGGGGATAGGGGGTGAAAGATGTTTTTGAGGCGATATCCCGTGGAGGCATATTTCTTGAATTTAATAGATACGAACATGAGTGCAGACCCATGAATGAGGCTTCTTTCAAAGTGGTTTTACTTTATCATCACCATCATCTCAAGGTTTCCCTAGGCTCTCTTCTCTATTTGCCTCAACATGGTATTCCCCTGACTTTAAACCTGGCCATGCTTGCCCTGACTTTTCTCATTTGTCCTTTGAATTCCTTTCATCTACTGCTTTGAAAAATATGTTTAGTTATTCAATAATATTGGGGTACTTTCCTGCCTTTTCCACTACTAGATTGGGGGCATATTATCAACAACCAGCGATAATTATCGCTAAGCGCGCTGTAGCGAATTTAAATATCGCCGGCTATCGCTGGATTACATCGCCGAGTTAGCACGTTATCATCAACGTCTAACTCCAAGGCGATAAAAATCCAGCGATAGCGGCGAAATACGTGATTAGCGCTGAAATCCACCGATAAAAAGTCAGCGATAGTGAAATCCTTGGTAATAAGCCAAGGCGGTCTCAGCCTGACAATCCACCTCCCATAGAAAAGATGGCTAAGTCAGGTTTCAATCAGGCGTTAGGAACCAGCGATAATCGCGGTTAGCGCGACTTTTATTATCGCTACGCGGGTTTGCGGCCGCACTGATAATAGGAGGTAGTCATGTTAGCGACTGTATTCATGGTGTTTCTCGATGGCACCGCCTACTTTGTATCTCATTAGCGATGTATATCGCTGAGATGCTTAGCGTTAGTATTTCGGCTGCTAACATGCGCTAATGCATGTTAGCGCCGCCTTGGTGATAGGGCGATAAAAATATTGCCGCTTTAGCGGGAAAAAGTGCCGCTAAAGCGGCGATACTGCCCTTGATAATATGCCCCTCGGTGTTTTCAGGTTTTTCTGAGATAGAATAGATACTTGTAAAATATTCTTTAACCTCCATAGTTATATGGTAAATTCTGGTAAATTCTTTACTCACTCTACCTCTTTGACTGGTCATATTTGTGCCACTGATGTCACCACTTCTCTTTTCCTAGCATGTTGTCTCTCTGTTACATTACCTCCACACCAATACCATTGTATATACGTGCTGTCTCCATTTCTAATTGGCTTTAGTTCACACATCTGCTGTATTTTAAGAATTTAAATAGCCAAATCTTTTATCCTTATATCTGTCTTATGCAGCGCCTCCGCCTTCATTCTTCTTTCTTCTCATATATTTGGCTCTTATGGCTGATGGTACTTTATCTGCGTGGTTCTGGTATTTTCTGCACTGTGAGAAGATACCTCAGTGGGATTTAAGACTCATGCTGTGGTTAACTTTATATTACTGTGTTGGTCCTTTCTATGTACGTTTAACATTTGTATTTGTTTTTGTCTCCTCTGCTGATGCTTCAAAGTTGGGCAGAAGGGGTAGAGTTGTGCACATCACCTTCCTATCTTTACAATTAAGAAACAAAGCATTTTTTTCTGTTTGATGCCAACCACCTGAGAGAGCTTGCTACCCAAAAGGGTCGCTAAGCAGGAGTACCTAAGGAGTGCACCAGGAGTGCCTAAAGCCCAGGTAGAAGTTCACACACCAATAAATGTTACTAATTTCCTTTCTACAAAGTGCCCTTTAAAATTGTTTCCAAACACATATAAAAATTCTTCAGGGTCTTACATAATATTTTTTCTACATTGAAAATCTCCAGTCCAAATGTGCTTTTGTCATGCAAGTTGTCACCCAAAGACTTCATCAGGGCTAGAAGGAGATATACATATTTAACTTACTTAAGAGATACTTTACAAATTCATATTTAATTGGAGATATTACCCAAGGTGATCTTGTGCCCTTAACCAACAGAATCAACTTAACCAGTGTTGTTAAATATTAAGGGCCAAAAACTGCATAATATAGAGAGATCTTTTTATATGAAAACAATTGTGAAATTATTAATTTGCCAATTTCCCAATTACCAACACATTTTAGACACTATGGATAAGTTCTAAAGTTTGTATCAAAGCAACAGTATCACCCTTGAAAATACATAGCTTATGAAATCAGAATGTTTCAAATATCACTTTCATAATATCCACTAATCTCAATATGTGGTATACTAAATGTATACTTTCACCAGAGTTAAAAACAGTACATTTTGAAGTGTTAACTCACTTTACATCCAAAATTCCTCTCCTACATACAGGTGTAAAAAAAGCCAAGCACATTGAAAAATGAGAATCAAATTTAAGTAGGACTAATTAAGTTACTGGACGCACTGTTAAGTGAACTTGTATTCAAGGAAACAATGATTCTCACATATATTGCATGGTACTAAAGTCTGTATAACAGTATTAAAAATCCAGACATATCAAAAAATTTAAATGTAACCAAATTTACTTGCTCAAAAAACCACGCAGTAAACTGGCATGCAATATAACCAAAGTACTTGCATAAATTACACAATGCTATTGTCACTGATGATGGTATCCAAGTGAGCTCCATTATGCAAAGTATCAATCAGCCATCTCCTGGACATCTCCTAGAAAAATAAATGTATTATACAATCTAGAATGCAAAAGTGAAAGAAGATTCTTTATCCCTCTCCTTTTATATGTGTGAAATATATTAGGTGTTTTTATGCAAAGTGAAATTTAAAAGGATATAATTGATGTCAGATGGTAGTGAATTAGTAATTCAAAAGATATTAAAATAATTCTCTAATTCAATAAGGACAACTATCTCTGATGTAGTATGTTTAAAAAAGAATGTATGCATTTTTA
The DNA here is from genome assembly GCA_963921515.1 of Calotriton arnoldi. Classification (NCBI taxonomy): domain Eukaryota; kingdom Metazoa; phylum Chordata; class Amphibia; order Caudata; family Salamandridae; genus Calotriton; species Calotriton arnoldi. The sequence continues at coordinate 507,397 of CAWUFW010011989.1, read as the reverse complement.
AAGAGTTTGGAGATGGCTGGCAATCATAATTAATTGTAATAAACAAAAAACAATTATTTTATTAATTTATGACCTATAACGTTGGCCAGACTCAATGGATCTCCTTTATATTTTCTAAGGTTTTGTGCCAAAATGTGAGTGTTAAATTTACTAAAGGCTCTTAATTACTATTAAAACAAAAATTGATATTTAATACAAGGCAAAAAAGAGTTTACCTGTAAATGCTTCTTGAACTGAAGTGCATTTTGAAGGGTTGCTATAAAGCAAACCCTCGGTTAATGCCTTACACGATCACTACTTACATAATACCTATTTTCATTGGTTTCTCCTTAGTCACTCCTAGGGTGACTCCTAGGGCTCTACAACTAGGCTATTTAGCTATGTTTATTGCAAATTGTATTTATATAGTGATTACTACCTCTGTCGAGGCATTGAAGCACTTTGCGGTGAGTAGCATGCTACTCCGGAGCTCAAGAGAAGAGGTTAATAGTAGATTAGTAATTAAAATCTGTGTCTATTAGTTGTGCAAGGTTTGTGCTCTTATGTGTTTAGTAGAGTTTAGAGTATGGATATAATTATGGGATTAGATTTGAAAGGGGAAGTAGTACGTTTTTATAGGTAGAGGTGGTGTGTGCCTGTTAGTTGAGTGATGTGGGTAACAAAGGAGGGGAGAGTTTAAGAAGGTTGTTTGGGGGTCAGAGTAGATTGAAAAGGTTTGGGAAGAGTCAGAAAGAGGAGGTATGGGACAAAGGTTGAAAGGAGTTCTTCTTTTAATCAAAACCTGAAATTAACTTAGACATGCATGCATGCACATGACACCTGGTAAGGGTGTATTGGCTGGAGAAAACTGCTCTATATAAATACCCATAGGTGCACAGAAGCAGTAATATTTAACAATATCTGATGTGCACAGTTATCTTGTGGATATGTATGCAAATGTTTTCATGACATTTCTTAGGGCTTTAGAAATAGGCATAAACTCTTCTATATATGTACCTATATGTGCATAGAAGCAACAATTAAGACATTGTCTGATATGCACATTTCCTGTGGTGTAATATAACTGTTTTCTCCTTATATGAATGCAAAAGGAAGCATAGTTCAACGTGCAATGACATGTATAACAATTTCTTCCCTATACCGTGAGAAGCATAGTTGGTTATGAGTGAGTATGCTGTAGTGGTACACTGTTGTGTTGTGAATATGGTTGTCTTGTGGAGAAGAGACAACTCTTGAGTAAATGGTTGTCAGTGGATCTTATGTATGTGGTTAGTGAATCTCACAGTTTGGCTGCTGTACAGAGAAAGATGTTCCACCCATGGTTTCTTCTTGTATATTGAAATGTTGAGGCGGGACAGAGAATTTCTAGAGAATTGTGGGAGCCAGGCAAAGCATTATATTGAAAAGGCATGCACTACACGGATTAATTGTGAACAGTGACTGCAATGTCCTTGAAATATTATATTATAGAGAAAACGAATTGCCAATATAATTTACTTTGGAAAAGTGTGAAGATGCATGATGGGGGTTGTAGTATGGTGAAACTACTCTGAAATTGCGTAGTTTTCAAAAGGCGAGAACGCCACAACCCAGAGTTTACCTGTGACCAAGGCTGTGACATCAGCTGAAACGCGTTAGGATTGCTCAAAAAGAGGCTGCCTCATCGCTATTGGAAGGATAATAAACAACTACTTGCAGCAAGGTCCAGTGTCCGGCGCACTTCTTTGCAGATTAAGAATGAAGTAGGTGGTATATGTTTGGTAGGGGTCCTCCGTCCCCTAGCGCTGAGACTGCCTGTGAGGTCATGGTTCCCCAGTGGAGACAATGAGATGGATTTATCTATGAGGGAGCCCGACCCGTCAGCACTATGCCCAGTAAAAAGCAGGTATGAGGATGAGTTTGACCCTGTAAAGCTGGCAAAAGCGTGGCAAGGGAGTGAAAGGGGGAATCCTCTTCACGAAGGACTTTTTGATGCAAATGGATGTTACTAGAGAATTGTGGGAGCCAGGCAAAGCATTATATTGAAAAGGCATGCACTACACAGATTAATTGTGAACAGTGACTGCAATGTCCTCAAAATATTATATTATAGAGAAAACGAATTTCACGATATAATTTACTTTGGAAAAGTGTGGAGATGCATGCTGGGTGTTGTAGTATGGTGAAACTACTCTGAAATTGTGTCGTTTTCAAAAGGCGAGAACGCCACAACCCAGAGTTTACCTGTGACCAAGGCTGTGACATCAGCTGAAACGCATTAGGATTGTTCAAAAAGAGGCTGCCACATCGCTATTGGAAGGATAATAAACAACTACTTGCAGCAAGGTCCAGTGTCCGGCGCACTTCTTTGCAGATTACGAAGGAAGTAGGTGGTGTATCTTTGGTAGGGGTCCTCCATCCTCTAGCGCTGAGACTGCCTGTGAGGTCATGGTTCCCCAGCGGAGACAATGAGATGGATTTATCTATGAGGGAGCCCGACCCGCCAGCACTATGCCCAGTAAAAAGAAGGTATGAGGATGAATTCGACCTTGTAAAGCTGGCAAAAAGGGGGAATCCTCTTCACGAAGGACTTTTTGATGCAAATGGATGTTACTAGAGAATTGTGGTAGCCAGGCAAAGCATTATATTGAAAAGGCATGCACTACACGGATTAATTGTGAACAGTGACTGCAATGTCCTCGAAATATTATATTATAGAGAAAACGAATTGCACGATATAATTTACTTTGGAAAAGTGTGAAGATGCATGCTGGGGGTTGTAGTTTGGTGAAACTACTATTGGAAGGATAATAAACAACTACTTGCAGCAAGGTCCAGTGTCTGGCACACTTCTTTGCAGATTACGAAGGAAGTAGGTGGTGTATATATATATATATATATATATATTACCTACTGGCAGTCGCCAGGAGGTAGTTTTAGTTAGGACCTTGTTTCTATTCAAAAATCATTTTTTCTTTTCCCAATACCTTTGGCGCCGCTTGACGAATCTTCGCAAAATGTTCAAAACTAATGGCCCACTCACTTTAGCTGCTCCGTAGAATATTTCGGGGTGATTCGTCAAGCGGGGGCCGAGTAAAAGGGGGGTCCCAAAACGCGTTTTCTCCATGTTCATTTCCATAGGAAACTGTTGACGCAGCTACAGCCCGAACTGCTGAATGGAATTACACCAAATTTGGCAGAAAGGTAGCTCTTGGTCAAGAGTGCACTCTTTTTGTTAAATGGTGTAAATCCGTTCAGTAGTTCATGAGAGATGTAAACATTTCTCAGATATACAAATAGGGACACGGAGGATCCGCAAACCCTCCCACAGGGACCCCAGCGCCAAAAAAAGCATTGTTTTTTAAATTTTCAAAGTGCGGGCTCCCACCCTTCATTTCTTTTAAGCGCCCGGGTGGGCCAGGTCCCGGGGGGCAAAGAAAAATGTGATGCGGAGGCCAGCGGGGGCAGCCACCTCCCCTGGGCTATAATTATCAAATTGAATGCATTTGGGGTCTTTTGCCCCCACACGCAGCCCCGGGGACCGCCACCTCCCCAGGGTTATGTTTGTTAAATACAGTAGGGCCACGTGGCCCCCCTGCACGCCCAGGGACTGCCACCTCTCCGGGGCTAAGTATATAATTAGGCGTGGGGAGACCTTGCCCCCCCAACAACCCCGGGGACCACCACCTCCCCGGGGCTGCTTGCAAATGGGAGGGGGGCCACGCGGCCCCCTCCTGGAGACATAAATGGCCCTGGGGACCGCCATCCCCCCAGGGCCGGCTACAGCAATGTCCCAGGGTGCCCACCTCGGGACATCGCAGTTTGCTATGGCATGGTGGGAGGACTGGTCCCACCATGCCATAGCAAACTCTGCTTTGCTTCATGGAAGCGAGAACATTGAAAATGCTCTCGCGTCCATGAAGTGAAGCAGAATTGCTTTTGGGAAGAGGGAGCTGCATGTTTGCAGCTCCCTCTGCCCAAAAGCAATGCCGGCTTCCACAGGAGGCGGGGAGCCAGCAGGGATCTTGGGGGCCTTAAGGCTCCCCCCGCTGTCCCCAAGGACATGGCGATGCCCTGGGGGATGGGCCCCCCAGGGCCAAAAAAGGCCCAGGTAGGGGGGCCATGCAGGCCCCCCTGCCAATTTCTTTTTTTAAAGAATAAGGCCTGGTCCCAGGGGATACGGCCCCGAGGGCCGAAATTGGCCTCAGGAGGGACCCCCCTCCAAAAAAAAAAAAATACAGGGCAGGCCCTAGTGGATGGGGTCCCCGGGGCCAAAACTGGCCCAGGGAAGAGGGGCCACGCGGTCCCACTTCCCTAAAAAAATGATGTCATCAGTGATGTCGCTGACCATGTCATGAGTGATGTAATATGTGATGTCATCAGCAGTACATTGCGGGGCGTGAGTTATAGTAAGCTCAGCTAAATATAATGGCTGAATTTCTCTGGTTTTGTATGAGTGAAATGCCAGCCTAACTATAACGTCTCTGTAACCTTTGGTTTTTTCAGTGAATTTCTAAGGTTTTTAAAATGCTAATTCCTAACTATAACATTCCTGGAACCTGTGTATATATATATGTATGTATGTTCAAATGGCACTAGATATCGCTACTCTCCACACAAGCAGCACCCATAACGGACTGAGAGCAATGGAATTCTTCCTGAGCAACAGCCCAGTCAGCTTGTGGAGACACACTCAGATGCTGATGAGTATGGCAAAAAGATGTTTGGAAGACAATTTCTTCCTGTTTGACGGGACTTTGTATCAACAGAAGAGAGGGACTGCGATGGGCACATGCTTCGCCCCCAGCTATGCATGCTTGCATGTAGGCTGGTGGGAGAAGCATGTGCTCCGCAAAAAATACGCATCCAACTGGGAAAATAACATCATATTGTGGACTAGGTTCACTGATGATTTATTTGTAATCTGGAAGGGAACAACAGAATCTGCAGAACGTTTTGTAAATCGTCTTAGTGATAATGATATAAACTTGAAGTTCACGCACACAATAAGCACACAGCATGTGACATTCCTACATGTAGAGGTATACGTAGAGGCAGGAAAACTTGAAACCAGACTATTCAGGAAGTCAACGGTGGGCAATAGTACTTTGCACTCCTCACGCTTCCACCCCACCCATACCAAACAAAGCATCCCCTACGGTGAGATGCTACGAGCCAAGAGGAATTGCAGCACATCTAAGGAGCTGTCAAAATGCCAGCGTGAAATGAGGAAAAGATTGCGTGAGAGAGGTTATAGTAGAGCAACCATTGAGGCAGCAAGGCATGCGGCGAATAAAAAGAAATGCGAGAAACTCTTATTTCCTAAAAAAAATGCTGAGAAAGAGAAAGTGGAACCCCAGATGCGTTTCCTGACAACATACAATCACTAGAACAAGGAATTTAGGGATCTGCTTACTAAAAACTGGCATATCCTTAAGACTGACCCAGTGATTGGGAAGTTGCTCCCTAATTACCCACCACTCACATACCGCAGGGCACCTTTGCTTAGAGATGCATTGTCAAGGCTAGCCCAGAAAGTGACAAGGACCAGTATGGTTAAGACCTTCCCCTGAGTTTAAAAGATGTAGTAAGTGTAGAGCCTGTAGTATAGGCAAAAACACAACAGTATACTCCACCCCTTTCAGCGGCAGGGAGGTGAAGATCAGAGGTACATACAACTGTAAGACAGAATTTGCAGTGAATGTCCTGACATGCACTTGCAATATTCAGTACATAGGCAGTACTACACTGCAAGTACACAAGAGGATCTTACAGCACATGCAAGCTATTACTAATGCAGATAGATCATATCCCGTAGCCCGTCATTGTGAAATAACACACTCCAAAGATCCCACACAAGTGACCTACTTTGTAATAGATGCGATCCCATCAAACAGAAGAGGGGAGACAGAGTTAGAGCGTTACGTGAGCTTGAGACAAGGTACATCCTGTTACTTGACAGTAAAACACCACAAGGGCTTAATCACGACGAAGAATTTCACTCATGTCTGTAAATTGACGCTGTGTAGTGGAAAATGCTTTAAAAAAGAAAATGATTGTTGATATGTATTAGATTTAATATTTTCCTCAAACAGCTATGTGAGAAAAATGACTCCTTGTAAAGCTGGCATATATCATGTATAAATTGAGGAATTGTTCATTTTCAGGCACTTGCCGGGAATTGTTTGATGATGGGAGGATGACAAAAAGATTTGTGATTTAATAGGTACTTACCGTTGAAACAAATATTCTGGAACAGTGATGCGCCATTATACAAGAAAGGTTGTGTTTAGACACTTGTCTAGAAGTGAACATGTGGTACGGAGTATGAAACGTACCCCTGCTGCGCACAGGGAGTGTATAACCTTGATGAAACAATGACACTATTCGTATCAGAAATTGTATCAATGCAGCAATAAATGTTATATGATATAAGCCCTGAGGAAAAAGTTAAAAGCGCAACACTTTCACAGGGTGCTCACAAAATATCTAACATCCTTAAATACTCACAAGTGAAAATTTAACTCGTAAGGACAAAATGTCAAATGAAATTAAATGTAAGAAGCGGAAAATAAACGCGAGCCTGTTTTCGTTGCCAGTTAAGCACATGATATGTAAGGACCATTGACATTGATGATGCAAAACTGTGTGAACAAGGCCGCTGTGTCGGCTGAACCGCGTCACGGCTGATGTGCTAAAAAATAAATGAAGAATATCGTATTTGAAGTTGGCTCCGTTTGTCTCTAAGGATTCTCTTTGCCAAACGTTTGAGCAATATATATATATATATATATATATATATATATATATATATATATATATATATATATATATATATATATATATATATATATATATATACATATTCAATAATCAATAAAGCGTTCACTAGAGTGTCTACTTGCACTAAAAGATGGTTTATTCACCATAAACCATCTTTTGGTGCAAGTAGACACTCCTAGTGATCGCTTTATTGATTTGGGATTGAAGAAATTTGTCCGCCATGCTCCGCCGGCTGCAGCGATCCTCTGCCGTGGGGCGAGGGGAGACGGAAGGAGCAACGTAGTTTATCATATATATATATATCGACTTCACCCACGTTGATCCTTCTCCTCCAATGAAAGTACACGGCACCACTACAGAGGTATAGTTTACAAACAATTATTTATTTAGCACACCCAAGTGCAAAACAGGATAAAAGGGACAGTCTACGTGTTTCGGCTTCACAGCCTTCTACTGGACCATAGAGTCCCACAGTCTAGAGTATCTTCTTAAAGTGCACAAGTGCCCAATGCTTTTTTTCTTTTTACTGCTCCTAAGCAGCTAGACTGTGCATCCCCATATACAAGAAATGGCAAAATAGATCGCCATTTTACAATTATATTTTTTTGTGTTGTTTTGGAAACAGTACACAATTATCCCATTTATACTTTTGAAACAATTTTTTACGTTATTTTTATATATATGTGCTGTTCCTCATCAATGTAAAGTACATTGCGTTCATTGCCCTCGAAAAACATAAAGTGCACGTACAGATAAAACTTTGAACAATTCCAATTCATAGCCACAATTACATGTTCAGTAAGAGTTACATGAAAGGTAAAAAGGGTCCCAAATTCATCATATATATGGTGATTAATCATAACGATTAAAAGATCATTGTAACAATACAGTACATGAAAAGATAATACTAAAGTGACTAGTGCAGATATACATCATGGGTAAAAATTCATTCAAGGTGAAGTACACATCAAATAAAACCCATTCTATATTTGTCATCCAGTCAGGCCCTCCAGAACAAGAGAAAAGAGGAGAGAATTTAACGAGAGTTTTTGAAAACACGGACAATAGCATAATTCATCTGGTAAGAAGAGGGTTCTATTGTAACAGAGGTCATGGTGGACCCATGCTTGGGAAGTATAGGCATCTAAGGCTGGATTATGAGATCCTAAAAGTCCCAGTGACTAGAAGTAAGGTGCCGGTGCAAACAAAAAAGAAGAAGAAGGAATAATTACAGTAAAGTACAAGAGTAACAATATATTGCAGAGGCAACTCAATGACCCATGGACCATACAATTAGTCCCTCTTCCACTATTGATCCTGTTAAATGGAAACTCACATATACAAACATAAGTACCTGTATTGTTAAAATAAGTAAATCTATTGTGTACACATCTGGGATTAGTTATCTTCATGTGGGCATGAATGAAAAAAATTTGGAAAAATTTGGTATCTTTATAAAAATAGGTGTATAGATGCAGACCAATCACATAATTCAAAACTACGCAAAGATGGAAAAAGCCTGAATTTAAGATACGAGAGTCTAGAGCAGGGAGTCATGACAGTTAATGAATCCATGGTTTTAATGGATACAAGAGGATAGTTCATATCTGGTTACTGTAAATGTATGTGTAGTTCTGCATCCAGATTGTGCCCTTGTGGGCTCTCACTACCTATGGCCAAGATCAGTCGTGATTCTGCTTTTCTTAAATTCAGTGTTCTGTCTCCACCTCGTTCTTTCGGCATGATGATTTTAATTCCAAAGTATTTCAGTTGTTGGTTATCACTGGAATGGAATTCATGGAAATTTTTGGCCATAGGATAAGAAAAATCCATATTTTTAATGGGCCGTAGGTGTTGCAGAATCCTCAATTTCAGTTTATTGATTGTGCTCCGCACATATAGTTTCTGGCCGGGACATTGCAATATATAGACCACGAACTTGGATTCACAGGTTATATGATCAGTGATCTGCTCTGTTTTGCCATTTAAGAGTTGGAATGTTTTGGTGTTTTGACCATTGGCACATGCCTTGCACTTTTTACATTTCCAAAAACCAGGAGTGTTGAGCCAAGAGGTGGTGATGGGCTGTTTTATCGTCACATGACTGTGTGTCAGAATATCACCAAGCGATGAAGTTTTTCTATAGGTGATACTGGGATGCAATGAGAGAGTTGTTTTTAAAGTCTCATCCAATAAGAGTATTTTCCAATTCCTCTTTATGATTTCTCTTAGATCTTTATGTTGATTACTAAAATCAATGATTAGTCGAGTTGTAGTGTCCTTCTCGTGTTGTGTACCTGGAGTGTCCTAATGTTTACTTAGGAGATCCTTTCGCATTCTTAGTTCCACTTTGGCTCTAGCAGTTTCTATAACTTTTAATGGGTGTCCCCTTTCCAGGAAGCGATCACTCATTTAATCTAGTTGGGCCTCCATGTCCGTGATTTCTGAGCAGTTCCTTTTGGCCCGGAGCATCTCTCCATAGGGTATACTCCATTTTAATTTCTGCGGGTGCCCGCTGTTAGCATGGAGAATGCTGTTGCATTTTGTTGGCTTCCGGTACATTTTCGTACATATTTTTTTATTTTTAATGAATACTTCTACATCCAGGAACACAACATTGGACTCACTGATGGTGTAAGTGAAGACAAGATTGTATATGTTGTTGTTCAATATTTGAAGAAATTCCTCAAGTTCAACACGACTTCCCACCCAGATCACAAAAAGATCATCTATATAAATCTGATCCACAACTTGATTTTACTGCTTTCTGGTGGTTTTAAAATGTCAGTCTCCCAAACTGCCATCACAAGATTTGCATACGTGAGCGCAAAAGATGTCCCCATTGCTGTCCCCTGCTTTTGGTGAAAGAAGTCGCCCATGAAGAGGAACACATTGTGATTGAGACAATGGGATAACGTGTCTACCAACATTTCAGAGTGTTCAAGATAGCTCACAGATCTGGTACTTAAAAAGTGTTTGACTGCAGCCATGCCAACAGAATGAACGATAGAGGTGTATAAAGAGGTCACGTCGATCTTTGACATGATAAAGCCCTCTTTCCATTCAATTCCCTGGATCTTATTTAAAAAATCCATAGTGTCTCTTATGTAAGATGGCAACAATGTTACATACGTCATTAGAAAGACATCAATGAAACGAGACGTGTTTTCCAGGAGCGAGCCTTTAGAGCTCACAATAGGTCTTCCTGGTGGTTTTTGGATGCATTTGTGGACTTTCGGTAGAAAGTATATAGTGGGGACAATGGGAAAGTCAATTTTGAGGTACATAAAATCTTCACAGTCAATAAGACCTTGATCTTTCCATTCCGTCAACATTGAGTGATATTCCTTGGTCCAGATTTCCATGGGGTTTGCTTTTAACTTTTCATAATGTTCCTCCTTTCCCAGCTGTCTATTGGCCTCATCAATATATTGTTTAAGATGATTTTGTACCACTATATTTCCACCTTTGTCAGAGGTGTTGACGATAATTTGTGGGTCATCCCGTAGTTCTTTTAGGGCTCGTTGTTCCCCAGGGGTCAAATTCAAATTTTTCTTTTTTGTATTGTTTCGTTTACGACTTGATATATATATTACCTACTGGCGGTCGCCAGTAGGTAGTTATAGTTAGGACCTCATTTCTATTCAAAAAGCTTTTTTTCTTTTGCCAATATCTTTGGCAACGTTTGACGAATCTTTGCGAAATTGTCAAAACTAATGGTTCGCTCAGGTCAGCTCCTGTCTTAAAAGTTTCGGGTGATTCGTCGAGCGGGGGCCTGAGAAAAAAGGGGGGTCCCAAAACGCGTTTTCTTCATGTTAATCTCCATAGGAAACTTTAGACAAAGCTACAGCCCGAACTGCTGAACGGAATTACACCAAATTTGGCAAAACGGTAGCTCTTGGTTCAGAAAGCGACTTTCTTTTTAAATGGTGTAAATCCGCTGGCCCCCCCAAGCCCCAGGGACCGCCACCTTCCCGGGGCTTTTGTCATTAATGGGCAGGGGGGCCGTGTGGGCCCCCCCAATCCCCGGGGACCGCCACCTCCCCGGTGCTACTGTACAAAACTGTGTGTGGGGGGGTGGTGGTGGTACCCTGGGCACTAATTATTGAAGTACGGGGGTCTGTTGCAGACCCCCAATCCCCGGGGACCGCCACCTCCCCAGGGCTACTGTATAAAACTGTGTGTGGGGGGGTGGTTGTGGTCCCCGGGGCCCTTATTATTGAAGTACGGGGGTCCGTGGCAGACCCCCAGCCCCAGGGACCACCACCTCCCCGGGGCTATTTACATGTTGGGAGGGGGGTCGCGCGGCCCTCCTCCTGGAGCCCTCCATGGCCCTGGAGACCGCCTCCCCCAGGACCAGCTCCAGCAATGTCCCGGGGGTGCCCACCCCCCGGACATTGCAGTTTGCAATGACAGGGCACCTGTCATTGCAAACTCTGCTTCGCTTCATGGAAGCAAGAGCAGAAACCATGAAGCGAAGCAGTATTGCTTTTGGACAAGGGGAGCTGCATGTCAGCAGCTCCCCTTGTCCAAAGCAATACCGGCTCCCACAGGAGGCGGAGAGCCGGTGGGACCGCGGGGGGATGGGGTCCCCGGGGACATAATTGGCCTCTGGAGGAGGGCCACGCGGCCCCCCTCCATATAACAAAAAAAAAGGCTGGCCAGGCCCCGGGGGATGGGGTCCCCGGGGCCAATAGTGGGCCAGGAAAGGGGAGCCACGCGGCCCCCCTCCCGAATATTCAATTAAAAAAAACAAAAAACGAGGCAATGCCCCGGGGGATGGGGTACCCGGGGCTGATAAAGGCCATGCGGCCACCAATTTAAAAAAAAAAGAAAAATTATGTGGCCATGCCCTGGGGGATGGGGTCCCCAGGGCTCTAAAAATATTAAGGGAAGGGGGGCCACACAGCCCCCTTCTAACAAACCAAAAGAAAAAAAAAAGCCAGCATCTCGCAGGAGGCCCCGCCCCCTCCCTGCACCACTCTGCAAAAACGCCTCCTGGCACGTTCTGGGTTGGGGAATTAAGTCCCCTAGAATCTTAAGGGTCCTTAGGGGCCAACTAGCCCACCAGGTACCTCCAGTAAGCCCCACACAGTGGGATTGCTGAGAGGTGGTCCGAGGCCACGCCCCTTTTTACACCACTCTGCAAATGCACCTCTTGGCGCACTGCTGGTGAGGCGATGAGGTCCTCTTGTGTCCTAAGGACCTCAGGTCTAAAGTGGACTTCATCCCCCGACCAGGAGTGCGCCAGGAGGCGTGTTTGCAGAGTAGTGTAAAAAGGAGGCATGGCCTCAGACCACTTTCAGCAATCCAGCTGTGTGGGGTTTACTACAGATAACAGGAGGGCTAGTTGGCCCCCAGGGACCCTCAGAAGGCAAGGGGACTTCATCCCCCAACCAAGAGTGCTCCAGGAGGCGCGTTTGCAGAGTGGTGCAGAAAGGGGGCATGGCCTGTGTCCACCTCTCAGCATCCCCACTATATGGAGCTTACTGGAGGTATCAGGTAGGCTAGTTGGCCCCTAAGTGTGAGACGTTGGCCTTGTATATGCTGTCCACTAATTAAAGTGGGCACCTTGCACCATTCCAAACGACCCTTATTGATGATTAGGTCAAAGATAACCTTTATGAAAGCTATCCTAGTGGTAGCTATGGAGAGCAGCCTTCAGGCTTAATCTTGAAGGAATGTGAAGCAGCTTGTTTTACCAGAATATCACCTCCTGAATGACTAAATGAAAGGAGAACCACACAAGTGTTATATAAAAATATGTATTTATTACTAAAACACTCTCTACTAATCTCTACCAGAGATTAGAATGTACAGTACACAATGTTAAATCAATAGAAAGACAGTAAATAGTACAATACACAGCGGGCTCCAGGGGGAGACCGAACCATATACTAAGAAAGTGGTATAACAACCACAACTTCAATAGACACAGTGCCTAGAGCACGTAGAATCGCTGGGACCTCAAGGAACCACCCACTGGAGTGACTCAGGGAGCCCATGGAGGACAGGTGCAGTGTGGGAACACAGACGCGAGCTCCGTACAACTCTATGAGAAAGTCGAGGTTGAAAAATTATAGTTTAAGGACACTTGGGAGAGGACTTCAAGCAAACCCTTTGGAACATAGAAGGTCCTAAGGCCAGCACCCTTGTGAGTACTGAGGTACCCATGTTACCTATCCCAGAGGAGCCGGGTGCATAGGGGTCAAGTGGTGTCGGAAACCCTCGTCGATTTCAATGGCGTGATGCTAAGAATTACTGCTGCCGGGAAGATGAAAAGTGTCCGGTGGAATCCAGGCCTGGATTTGGAGTAATAAGAACCTGAAAGCAGAAGAGACAGAGTCTGGGCCACTTCACGTGACCAGGGGCTCGATAGACGAATGCCCACCGATGTCAGGTGCTTCAGGAGCAAAGATTGCATGCTTGACTCTGCAGCCACTGGGTCCAGGAGATTTCAACAATGACCAAAGTCCAGAGGTGAGCTGTTCCACAAAGGATGTCAAGTGCTGAGGGGTCAGTGTCCAGATTGAGCACCAACAAGCCTTGGCAAAGGCAACCCATGTTTGCAGAGGAAACAAGTGATAGTATGGACCAGCAAGGTCCAGGAGACTCTCCAAGCTATGGGGAGTCACGGCACATCTGGAGCAACTAGGGAAGCCCAAGGAAAATCAAAGTGACCCTCACTAGGACCCACAGGCCAACGAACCAGGGATCACGAAGGGATCTCAAGCGGAATCACAAAGTACCAGCCCACGGAGCATTCGTGGAGTGGAGGCCGGAGATCTTTGGTGAAAATGCTGCTTGGGGTCGGGACTACACATAGTCCAAAGCACAGCCTCAGGGATTGCCGAAAAGCATAAGCTGCTGCAAAAGTATACAGTGCACAGGGGTTTGGGTTGCACGGTCCCCACGAGGGATACTGGTCTCAGGATTGCTGAGAGAGCGGATCGACCTCAGGGACGCTCGGCAACCTACCTCCTCTGTTGCAGAAATCTTCAGAGTCCTGAGGAGCTTGGGAGATGCAAACTGGTCAGAAGCGTTTAGGTGCCTGCTGCTGCAGGGGAGTAACTCCTTTACTCCAAGGGAGATTCTTCTGTCGTCCAGCGAAGTGTAGACCGTCGAAGTACTTAGTTTCTGCTTGCAGAGTATAGTCCAGGTAAAATCTAATCTCCTGTAGTCAGGTTTCCTACTTTATACCCAAGGAAGGGGTTGGACTAACTCTGGGGACCCACCTATGAGAGGGTCAGGACAGAGGGGTGGCTACTCCCATGTCCTTTGTCCAGTTTCACGCCAGAGCAGGAGCAATTGGCTCCTGCAACCGGTTTGAGCTGGACTATGCACGGGGACACCAAATGTGCCCCCAGTGCAGACTTTCTGGCACTCTAAGAGTGCACCCACCCAGCCCCAATACACTAAAGCCTGTCTGGGAGGTGGTCACCTCCCAGACATGCCTTCCTCTGCTCGAGCTTGGCTCAGCAGCAGGAGGGCAGACTCGTGTCTGTGGCTGGCAGCATCCATTTTGTGCTGCCCAGGTCGAGAAAGCTGGTACCGGGTAGACCGGTGCCCCATAGTAGTGGTACTACAAGGGAGGAATCATACCTCCCACACCAGTTACTGGTGTGGAGGTATGATTCCAAGGTGTTTGACACCAAACACAACATGTTTCTAAGCAGCCGTTTTAAAGTTAGCATTTACCGCGAGGTTATAATGCACTTAAGTATATATGGTTGGCTGCATCACAGACAACCCCGGAGAATAGATTCCGAAGGCTGCAGAGGGGCTCTGCTCATGCAGGGGCACCCTCTCACGTAAAACCCAGCACCCTGCCTTCGGGATTGATAAGGCCTGCCATAGGGGTGACTGATAGGTTTATATGTGCAGTGATTTAGAATAGATATAGGTAACCTATATCTAAGTAAGGGGTGCACGCACCTCCTTACAAAGGTTGCAGTAGCAGACCTGTGGTGTCATTTTGAATGGTCTCTCAGGGGTGGCACAATATATGCTTCAGCCCCTGGGAGGCCTCTGGGGTACCTATGCCCTGGGTACATGGTGTACCATATACTAGGGACAGATAAGGGTACCCCAGAATCCAATCTGGAGTGTACTTAAAGTACATAACACAACCAATTTAGGGAGAAAGCAGATAGACTGGGGTCCTGAATAGCAGGATCCCAGTCAGACTAGTCAAAAACCAGCAAAACACCAGGAAAAAGGTGGGGGTAACCATGTAGTCAGATTCCACCTTCCTACACTAAGGACCCCCAGCAGCGAAGGGGACTTCACTCCCCATCCAAGAGTGCGCCGGGAAGTGGGTTTGCAGACTGGTGGGCAAAGGGGGCGTGGCCTGCTTTGAGAACTTACCAATGCTGCTCCTGTTACCTCCAGTAAGTCCCACACAGTGGTATTGGTAAGATGTCTTCGGAGGCCACACACCCCTTTCTCCACCACTCTGTAAACGTGCCTCCTGGCACACTACGGGTTGGGGGCTGAGGTCCACTTTGCTCCTGAGGGACTTTGGGGGCCAAGAAACCCTCCTGGTACCTCCTGTAAGTCCTACACAGAGGAATTCCTAAGTGCTGGTCAGAGGCCCAGACCCCTTTATCCACCTCTCTGCAAACGCGACTACTAGTTAAAGAAGCATTTGCAATGTAATAGGTTTCACATTCGCAATACTTAGAGCTATAGGCGTTGTAAATGAAAAAGTGTTTTACTAATGTTTCTTGGAGTGGAGTGGATGTAGGTTGTGTGTAGTGGAATTATGTGGTATGATGTGCAGTGAAATTATGTGGATAGATTTTGGCTTTGATGTGGATAGAAGGTATGTGGTATTTAGTGGATAGGAATTATGTTGAGTGGGATTATGTGTTATGGAGAGTAATTATGTGGTATGGTAGTTTGTGTTGTGGAGTGGTAACCTCAGGTTTAGTCTTCCTCGTTTCCATAGAAGCTAAACTATAAAGTCAATGAGACAAAAAAAGAAGGAACCACTGAGGAGCACTTCTGGACCTAGTCAGAGGTATGAGCAGGGCAACAGGAATTATGCGACTGTTTGGCTGCACCGACATTCACACAATTATACATTTTCCGTATTTGCCACATAATCCATCCTCTGCTGCCTAATCTGCAGATTTGAACAAAAAAAGCCTTGTTTCTGGCTCAAACGTTACCAAAAATGCAGCGACAAGTGTTACAGCATGGTGGAAGGTCCTTTGCAAACCTAGAATGGTCACCTGTTACTTACTGCTAAATGTGGGTGTTAAATGGGTACTAATGGTGTGCAAGCCACTCTTGCTTCTTTCTACGCCTCTCTTGCCTCTTTCTGCACTTTGCTTCTTTCTGCACCTTTCTTTTTCTGCACTTGTCTTGCCTCTTTCTGCAAATCTCTTCTACTTTCTGCACCTCTTTTGCCTCTTTCTGCACCTCTGTTGCCTCTTTCTGCACCTCACTTGCTTCTTTCTGCACCTCTCTTGCATTTTTCTGCACCCCTCTTCCCCCTTTCTGCATCTCCGTTGCTTCTTTCTGCACTTCTCTTGTCTCTTTCTCCACCCCTCTTCCCTCTTTCTGCACCCCTTCTGCCTCTTTCTACACCTCTGTTCCTTCTTTCTGCACTTCTTTTGTTTCTTTCTGTACCTCTCTTGCTTCTATCTGCACCCCTCTTGCCTCTTTCTCCACCCCTCTTCCCCCTTTCTGCATCTCCGTTGCTTCTTTCTGCACTTCTCTTGTCTCTTTCTCCACCCCTCTTCCCTCTTTCTGCACCTCTGTTGCTTCTTTCTGCACCTCTCTTACTTCTTTCTGCACCCCATGTGCCTCTTTCTCACCCCTCTTCCCACACCCCTCTTGCCTCTTTCTGCACCTCTGTTCCTTCTTTCTGCACTTCTTTTGTTTCTTTCTGCACCGCGTTGTAATCGCATGCGTTGTACCGCATGCGATGTAACATCGCATATTCTTTCTGCACCCCTTTTGCCTCTTTCTGCAGCCCTCTTCACTCATTCTGCACCACTCTTGCCTCTTTCTGCACCTCTGTTCCTTCTTTCTGCACTTCTTCTGTTTCTTTCTGCAGCCTCTCTTGCTTCTTTCTGCACCCCTTTTGCCTCTTTCTGCACCTCTGTACTTTCTTTCTGCACTTCTTTTGTTTCTTTCTACACATCTCTTGTTTCATTCTGCACCCCAAGTGCCTCTTTCTGCACCCCTCTTCCTCTTTTTGCACTCCTCTTGCCTCTTTCTGCACCTCTGTTACTTCTTTCTGCACTCCTCTTGCTTCTTTCTGCACTCCTCGTGACTCTTTCACACCCCTCTATCCCCCTTTGTGCACCCCCTTGCCTCTTTCTGCTCCTCTGTTCCTTCTTTCTGCACTTCTTTTCTTTCTTTCTGCACCTCTCGCTTCTTGCTGCACCCCTTTTGCCTCTTTCCACATCCCTCTTGCCTCTTTCTGCAACTCTGTTCCTTCTTTCTGCACTTCTTTTGTTTCTTTCTGCAGCACTCATGCTTCTTTCTGCTCCCCCTTGCGTCTTTCTCCACCCCTTTCCCTCTTTCGGCACCCCTTTTGCCCCTTTCTGCACCACTGTTCCTTCTTTCTGTACTTCTTTTGTTTCTTTCTGCACCTCTCTTGTTTCTTTCTGCACCCCTCTTGCCACTTGCTCCACCCATGTTCCCCCTTTTTGCAACTCTGTTGCTTCTTTCTGCATTTCTCTTGCCTCATTCTCTACCCCTCATCCCTCTTTCTGCACCTCTGTTGCTTCTTTCTGCACTTCTCTTGATTCTGTCTGCACCTCTGTCCCTTCTTTCTGCAACACGTGTGCCTCTTTCTGCACCCCCTTCCCTCTTTCTGCACCCCTCTTGCCTCTTTCTGCATCTATATTCCTTATTTCTGCACTTCTTTTGTTTCTTTCTGCAACTCTCGTGCTTCTTTCTGCACACCTCTTGCTTCTTTCTGCACCCCTCATGCATCTTTCTGCACCCCTCTTCCCTCTTTCTGCACCGCTCTTGCCTCTTTCTGCACCTCTGTTCCTTCTTTCTGCACTTCTTTTGTTTCTTTCTGCACCTCTCTTGTTTCTTTCTGTATCCCTCTTGCCTCTTTCTCCACCCCACCTCCCCCTTTCTGCTTCTCTGTTGCTTTTTTATGCATTTCTCTTGCTTCTTTCTGCATCTTTCTTGCTTTTTTCTGCACCCCTTGTGCCTCTTTCTGCAACCCTCATCCCTCTGTTTGCACTCCTCCTGCCTCTTTCTGCACCTCTGCTGCTTCTTTCTGCACTTCTTTAGTTTCTTTCTTGCACCCTCTTGCCTCTTTCTGTACCTCTGTTCCTTCTTTCCGCACGTCTTTTGTTTCTTGCTGCACATCTCTTGCTTCTTTCTGCACCCCTCGTGCCTCTTTCTGCACCCCTCTTCCCTCTTTTTACATGCCTCTTGCTTCTTTCTGTACCCCTCTTGCAACTTTCTCCACCCCTGTTCCCCCTTTTTGCATCTCTGTTGCTCCTTTCTGCACTTCTCTTGCCTCTTTCTGCACCCCTCTTGCCTCTTTCGGCACCTCTGTTCCTACTTTCTGCACTTCTTTTATTTCTTTCTGCATATCTCTTGCTTCTTTCACCACCCCACGTGCCTCTTTCTGCACCTCTGTTGCTTCTTTCTGCACTCCTCGTGCCTCTTTTACAACCCTTTTTGTGCACCCCTCTTGCTTCTTTCTGCACCTCTGTTCCTTCTTTCTGCATTTCTTTTGTTTTTTTCTGCACCTCTCGCTTCTTTCTGCCCCCTTTTTGCCTCTTTCTGCATCCCTCTTGCCTCTTTCTGCACCTCTGTTCCTGCTTTCTGCACATCTTTTGTTTCTTTCTGCAGCTCTCTTGCTTCTTTCTGCACCCCTTGCCTCTTTCTCCACCCCTTCCCTCTTTTTCACCCCTGTTTCCTCTTTCTGCACCTCTGTTCCTTATTTCTGCACTTCTTTTGTTTCTTTCTGGACATCTCTTGCTTCTTTCTGCACCCCTCGTGCCTATGTCTGCACCCCTTTCCCTCTTTTTACACCTCTCTTGCCTCTTTCTGCAGCTCTGTTGTTTCTTTCTGCACTACTCTTGCTTCTTTCTGCACTGCTCGTGCCTCTTTTAAATCCCTCTTCCCTCTTTCTGCATCCCTCTTGCCTCCTTCTGCACCTCTGTTCCTTCTTTCTGCTCTTCTTTTGTTTCTTTCTGTACCTCTCTTGCTTCTGTCTGCACTTCTCTTGCCTCTTTCTCAAACACTCAGCCCTCCTTCTGCATCTCTGTGGCTTCTTTCTGCACTTCTCTTGCTTCTTTCTGCACCTCTGTCCCTTCTTTCTGCAACCCTTGTGCCTCTTTCTGCACCCCTTTAGCCTCTTTCTGTACCCCTCTTGCCTCTTTCTACAGCTCTGTTCCTTCTTTCTGCACTTCTTTTGTTTCTTTCTGAAACTCTCTTGCTTCTTTCTGCACACCTCTTGCTTCTTTCTGTACCCCTCGTGCCTTTCACACCCCTCTTCCCTCTTTCTGCACCCCTCTTGCCTCTTTCTGCACCTCTGTTCCTTATTTCTGTACTTCTTTTGTTTCTTTCTGCACCTCTCTTGATTCTTTCTGTATCCCTCTTGCCTCTTTCTCCACCCCACTTCCCCCTTTCTGCATCTCTGTTGCTTCTTTATGCGCTTGTCTTGCTTCTTTCTGCACCTCTTTGCTTCTTTCTGCATCACTCTTTCTTATTTATTCACCACTCTTGCCTCTTTCTGGACCTCTGTTCCTTCTTTCTGCTCTTCTTTTGTTTCTTTCTGCACCTCTCTTTCTGTACCCCTTCTTGCCACTTTCTCTACCCCTGTTCCCCTTTTTTGCATCTCTGTTGCTTCTTTCTGCACTTCTCTTGCCTCTTTCTACACCCCTCATCCCTCTTTCTGCACCTCTGTTGCTTCTTTCTGCACTTTTCTTGCCGCTTTCTGCACCTCTGTCCCATCTTTCTGCACTTCTTTTGTTTCTTTCTGCACCGCTCTTGCTTCTTTCTGCACCCCTCTTGCCTCCCCCTTTCCCCCTTTATACATCTCTGTTGCTTCTTTTTCTACTTCTCTTGTCTCCTTCTTTACCCCTCTTCCCTCTTTCTGCACCTCTGTTGCTTCTTTCTGCACCTCTCGTGCTTCTTTCTGCACCCCTCGTGCCTCTTTCACACCCCTCTTCCCGTCCCCTCTTGCCTCTTTCTGCACCTCTGTTCCTTCTGTCTGCACTTCTTTTGTTCCTTTCTGCACCTCTCACTTCTTTCTGTACCCCTTTTGCCTCTTTTTGCACCCCTCTTTCCTGCACCCCTCTTGCCTCTTTCTGCACCTCTGTTCCTTCTTTCTGCACTTCTTCTGTTTCTTTCTGTAGCTCTCTTGCTTCTTTCTGCACCCCCTTGTCTCTTTCTCTACCCATCCACCCTCTTTCTGCTCCACTGTTGCCACTTTCTGCACCTTTGGTCTTTCTTTCTGCATTTCTTTTGTTTCTTACTGCACATATCGTGCCTCTTTCTGCACCCCATGTGTCTTTCTGCACCCCTCTTCCCTCTTTTTGCACCCCTCTTGCCTCTTTCTGCACCTCTTTTGTTTCTTTCTGCACCTCTCTTGCTTCTTTCTGCACCCCTATTGCCACTTTCTCCACCCCTGTTTCCCCTTTTTGCATCTCTGTTGCTTCTTTCTGCACTTCTCTTGCCTCTTTCTCCACCCCTTATCCCTCTTTCTGCAACTCTGTTGATTCTTTCTGCACTTCTCTTGCCTCTTTCTGCACCTCTGTCCCTTCTTTCTGCAATCCTCGCAAATCTTTCTGTACCCCTCTTCCCTCTTTCTTCACCCCTCTTCCCTCTTTCTGCACCTCCGTTCCTTCTTTCCGCACTTCTTTTGATTCTTTCTGCACCCCTCTTGCCTCTTTCTGCACCCCTCTTCCCTCTTTCTGCACCCCTCTTGCCTCTTTCTGGACCTCTGTTCCTTCTTTCTGCTCTTCTTTTGTTTTTTCTGCACCTCTCTTTCTGTACCCCTCCTTGCCACTTTCTCTACCCCTGTTCCCTCTTTTTGCATCTCTGTTGCTTCTTTCTGCACCTCTCTTGCCTCTTTCTCCACCCCTTATCCCTCTTTCTGCACCTCTGTTGCTTCTTTCTGCACTTCTCTTGCCGCTTTCTGCACCTCTGTCCCTTCTTTCTGCACTTCTTTTGTTTCTTTCTGCACCGCTCTTGCTTCTTTCTGCACCCCTCTTCCCTCCCCTTTCCCCCTTTATACATCTCTGTTGCTTCTTTTTCTACTTCTCTTGTCTCCTTCTTTACCCCTCTTCCCTCTTTCTGCACCTCTGTTGCTTCTTTCTGCACCTCTCTTGCTTCTTTCTGAACCCCTCGTGCCTCTTTCACACCCCTCGTCCCGTACCCCTCTTGCCTCTTTCTGCACCTCTGTTCCTTCGTCTGTACTTCTTTTGTTTCTTTCTGCACCTCGCACTTCTTTCTGTACCCCTTTTGCCTCTTTCTGCACCCCTCTTGCCTCTTTCTGCACCTCTGTTCCTTCTTTCTCCACTTCTTCTGTTTCTTTCTGCTGCTCTCTTGCTTCTTTCTGCACCCACTTGTTTCTTTCTCTACCCATCCACCCTCTTTCTGCACCACTGTTGCCACTTTCTGCACCTCTGTTCTTTCTTTCTGCATTTCTTTTGTTTCTTACTGCACATCTCTTGCCTCTTTCTGTACCCCATGTGTCTTTCTGCACCCCTCTTCCCTCTTTTTGCACCCCTCTTGCCTCTTTCTGCACCTCTTTTGTTTCTTTCTGCACCTCTCTTGTTTCTTTCTGCACCCCTATTGCCACTTTCTCCACCCCTGTTTCCCCTTTTTGCATCTCTGTTGCTTCTTTCTGCACTTCTCTTGCCTCTTTCTCCACCCCTCATGCCTCTTTCTGCAACTCTGTTGCTTCTTTCTGCACTTCTCTTGCCTCTTTCTGCACCTCTGTCCCTTCTTTCTGCAATCCTTGCACCTCTTTCTGTACCCCTCTTCCCTCTTTCTTCACCCCTCTTCCCTCTTTCTGCACCTCTGTTCCTTCTTTCCGCACCACTCTTCCATCTTTCACCACCCCTTTCTGCATCTCTGATGCTTCTTTCTCTACTTCTCTTGTCTCCTTCTTCACCCCTCTTCCCTCTTTCTGCACCTCTGTTGCTTCTTTCTGTACCTCTGTTGCTTCTTTCTGCACCCCTCGTGCATCTTTAACACCCCTCTTCCCGCACCGCTCTTGCTGCTTTCTGCACCTCTGTTCCTTTTTTCTGCACTTCTTTTGTTTCTTTCTGCAACTCTCACTTCTTTCTGCACCCCTTTTGCCTCTTTCTGCACCCCTCTTCCCTCTTTCTGCACCCCTCTTCCATCTTTCACCACCCCTTTCTGCATCTCTGATGCTTCTTTCTCTACTTCTCTTGTCTCCTTCTTCACCCCTCTTCCCTCTTTCTGCACCTCTGTTGCTTCTTTCTGTACCTCTGTTGCTTCTTTCTGTACCCCTCGTGCATCTTTAACACCCCTCTTCCCGCACCGCTCTTGCTGCTTTCTGCACCTCTGTTCCTTTTTTCTGCACTTCTTTTGATTCTTTCTGCACCTCTCTTGCTTCTTTATGCACCACTCTTCCATCTTTCACCACCCCTTTCTGCATCTCTGATGCTTCTTTCTCTACTTCTCTTGTCTCCTTCTTCACCCCTCTTCCCTCTTTCTGCACCTCTGTTGCTTCTTTCTGTACCTCTGTTGCTTCTTTCTGTACCCCTCGTGCATCTTTAACACCCCTCTTCCCGCACCGCTCTTGCTGCTTTCTGCACCTCTGTTCCTTTTTTCTGCACTTCTTTTGTTTCTTTCTGCAACTCTCACTTCTTTCTGCACCCCTTTTGCCTCTTTCTGCACCCCTCTTCCCTCTTTCTGCACCCCTCTGGCCTCTTTCTGCACCTCTGTTCCTTCTTTCTGTACTTCTGTTTCTTTCTGCAGCTCTCTTGCTTCTTTCTGCACCCCTTTGCCTCTTTCTCCACCCATCCACCCTCTTTCTGCACCCCTGTTGCCACTTTCTTCACCTCTGTTCTTTCTTTCTGCACTTCTTTTGTTTCTTTCTGCACATCTCTTGCTTCTTTCTGCACCCATGTGCCTCTTTCTGCACACTTCTTCCCTCTTTCTGCACCCCTCCTGCCTCTTTCTGCACCTCTGTTCCTTCTTTCTGCACTTCTTTTGTTTCTATCTGCACCTCTCACTTCTTTCTGCACGGGAAGCTGCGTTTACATTGCATGCAGTACAACGCATGCGATTAGAATGTGGTTGTTGCGACAGCGTTGTTACAACGCTAACAATTACAACGCAAGTCGTTTCTACGACTTGATGTAGGGGCGCTCTAAACTAAGGAATAGTATAATTTACTATTCCAACACCTTCCCTACTGTTGCGCACGCTGGAGTTGCAATAGTAAATTATACTATTCCAAAGTCCAGAGCGCCCCCTATAGCAAGTGCCTCTTTCTGCACCTCTGTTCCTTCATTATGCACTTCTTTTGTTTCTTTCTGCAGCTCTTATGCTTCTTTCTGCTCCCCCTTGCCTCTTTCTCCACCCCTCTTCCCTCTTTCTCCACCCCTGTTGCCCCTTTCTGCACCTCTGTTCCTTCTTTCTGCACTTCTTTTGTTTCTTTCTGCACATCTCTTGCTTTTTTCTGAACCCCTCGTACATCTTTCTGCACCGCTCTTCCCTCTTTTTGCACCCCTCTTCTGCACCTCTGTTGCTTCTTTCTGCACTGCTCTTGCTTCTTTCTGCACTTCTGTTGCTTCTTTCTGCACCACTCGTGCTTCTATCTGCACCCCTCTTCCCTCTTTCTGCACTCCTCTTGCCTCTTTCTGCACCTCTGTTGCTTCTTTCTGCACTTCTTTTGTTTCTTTCTGCACCTCTCTTGCCTCTTTCTGCACCTCTGTTCCTTCTTTCTGCACTTCTTTTGTTTCTTGCTGCACATCTTTTGCTTCTTTCTGCACCCCTTTTGCCTCTTTCTGGACCCCTCTTCTCTCTTTCTGCACCCCTCTTACCTCTTTCTGCACATCTGTTCCTTCTTTCTACACTTCTTCTGTTTCATTCTGCAGCTCTCTTGATTGTTTCTGCACCCCTTTGCCTCTTTCACCCTCTTTCTGCTCCCCTGTTGCCACTTTCTTCACCTCTGTTCTTTCTTTCTGCACTTCTTTTGTTTCTTTCTGCACATCTCTTGCTTCTTTCTGCACCCCTCTTCCCTCTTCGTGCACCCCTCTTGCCTCTTTCTGCACCTCTGTTCCTTCTTTCTGCACTCATCTTGCTTCTTTCTGCACTCCTCCTACCTCTTTCTGCAACCTTTTTGCCTTTTTCTGTACCCCTCTTGCCTCTTTCTGCACCTCTGTTCCTTCTATCTGCACTTCTTTTGTTTCTTTCTGCAACTCTCTTGCTTCTTTCTGCGCCCCTCTTCCCTCTTTCTGCACCCCTCCTGCCTCTTTCTGCACCTCTGTTCCTTCTTTCTGCACTACTTTTGTTTCTTTCTGCACCTCTCACTTCTTTCTGCACGGGAAGCTGCGTTTACATCGCATGCAGTACAACGCATGCGATTACAACGCGGTTGTTACAACGACAGCGTTGTTACAACGCTAACCATTACAACGCAAGTCGTTTCTACGACTTGATGTAGGGGGTGCTCTAAACCAAGGAATAGTATGATTTACTATTCCAACACCTTCTCTACTGTTGCGCACGCTGGAGTTGAAATAGTAAATTATACTATTCCAAAGTCCAGCGCGCCCCCTACAGCAAGTCGTAGACAACTTGCGATGTAATGGTATGCATTGTAACAACGCGGTCGTTGTAACGACCGTGTTGTAATCGCTTAACATCGCATATTCTTTCTGTACCCCTTTTGCCTCTTCCTGCACCCCTCTTCCCTTCTTTCTGCACCCCTCTTGCCTCTTTCTGCACCTTTGTTCCTTCTTTCTGCACTTCTTCTATTTCTTTCTGCAGCTCTCTTGCTTCTTTCTGCACCCCCTTGCCTCATTCTCCACCCATCCTCCCTCTTTCTCCACCCTTGTTGCCTCTTTCTGCACCTCTGTTTTTTATTTCTGCACTTCTTTTGTTTCTTTCTGCACATCTCTTGGTTCTTTCTGCACCCCAAGTGCCTCTTTATGCACCCCTCTTCTCTCTTTTTGCACCCCTCTTGTCACTTTCTGCACCTTTACTTCTTTCTGCACTCCTCTTGCTTCTTTCTGCATTCCTTGTGCCTCTTTCACACCCCTCTTCCCTCTTTGTGGACCCCCTTTGCCTCTTTCTGCACCTTTGTTCCTTGTTTCTGCACTTCTTTTCTTTCTTTTTGCACCTCTCGCTTCTTGCTGCACCCCTTTTGCCTCTTTCCACACCCCTATTGCCTCTTTCTGCACCTCTGTTCCTTCATTATGCACTTCTTTTGTTTCTTTCTGCAGCTCTTATGCTTCTTTCTCTCCACCCCTCCTCCCTCTTTCTGCACCCCTGTTGCCCCTTTCTGCACCTCTGTTCCTTCTTTCTGCACTTCTTTTGTTTCTTTCTGCACGTCTCTTGCTTCTTTCTGAACCCCTCGTGCCTCTTTCTGCACCCCTCTTCCCTCTTTTTGCACCCCTCTTCTGCACCCCTGTTGCTTCTTTCTGCACTCCTCTTGCTTCTTTCTATACTTCTCTTGCTTCTTTCTGTACCACTCGTGCTTCTTTCTGCACCCCTCTTCCCTCTTTCTGCACCCCTCTTGTCTCTTTCTGTACCTCTGTTCCTTCTTTCTGTACTACTTTTGTTTCTTTCTGCACCTCTCTTGCTTCTTTCTGCACCCCTCTTGCCACTTTCTCCACCCCTGTTCCCCCTTTTTGCATCTCTGTTGCTTCTTTCTGCACTTCTCTTGCCTCTTTCTCCACCCCTCATCCCTCTTTCTGCACCCCTGTTGCTTCTTTCTGCACTTCTCTTGCTTCTTTCTGCACCTCTGTCCCTTCTTTCTGCAACCCTTGTGCCTCTTTCTTCACACCTCTTCC
Source organism: Calotriton arnoldi (assembly GCA_963921515.1). Classification (NCBI taxonomy): domain Eukaryota; kingdom Metazoa; phylum Chordata; class Amphibia; order Caudata; family Salamandridae; genus Calotriton; species Calotriton arnoldi. The sequence continues at coordinate 481,649 of CAWUFW010011989.1, read as the reverse complement.
CTCTTTCTACACCCCTCTTGCTTCTTTCTGCACCTCTATTCCTTCTTTCTGCACTTCTTTTGTTTCTTTCTGCAACTCTCTTGCTTCTTTCTGCTGACCTCTTGCTTCTTTCTGCACCCCTCTTACCTCTTTCTGCACCGCTCTTGCCTCTTTCTGCACCTCTGTTCCTTCTTTCTGCACTTCTTTTGTTTCTTTCTGCACCTCTCTTGTTTCTTTCTGTATCCCTCTTGCCTCTTTCTCCACCCCACTTCCCCCTTTCTGCATCTCTGTTGCTTCTTTCTGCATTTCTCTTGCTTCTTTCTGCATCTGTCTGCACCCCTCGTGCCTCTTTCTGTAACCCTCATCCCTCTTTCTGCACTCCTCTTGCCTCTTTCTGCACCTCTGTTGCTTCTTTCTGCACTTCTTTTGTTTCTTTCTGCACCCCTCTTGCCTCTTTCTGCACCTCTGTTCCTTCTTTCTGCACTTCTTTTGTTTCTTGCTGCACATCTCTTGCTTCTTTCTGCACCCCTTGTGCTTCTTTCTGCACCACTCTTCCCTCTTTTTACATGCCTCTTGCTTTTTTCTGCACCCCTCTTGCAACGTTCTCCACCCCATTTCCCCCTTTTTGCCTCTCTGTTGCTCCTTTCTGCACTTCTCTTGCCTCTTTCTGCACCCCTCTTGCCTCTTTCTGAACCTCTGTTCCTTCTTTCTGCAATTCTTTTGTTTCTTTCTGCAACTCTCTTGCTTTTTTCTGTATCCCTCTTGCCTCTTTCTCCATCCCACTTCCCCCTTTCTGCATCTCTGTTGCTTCTTTATGCACTTCTCTTGCTTCTTTCTGCACCTCTCTTGCTTCTTTCTGTACCCCTCTTCCCTCTTTCTGCACTCCTCTTGCTTCTTTCTGCACCTCAGTTGCTTCTTTCTGCACTTTTTTTGTTTCTTTCTGCACTTCTCTTGCCTCTTTCTCCACCCCTCTTCCCCCTTTTTTCATCTCTGTTGCTTCTTTCTGCATTTCACTTGCCTCTTTCTCCACCCCTATCTGTCTTTCTGCACCTCTGTTGCTTCTTTCTGCACTTCTCTTGCTTATTTCTGCACCTCTCTTGCTTTTTTCTGCACCCCTCGTGCCTCTTTCTGCACCCCTCTTGCCTCTTTCTGCACCTCTGTTCCTTCTTTCTGCACTTCTTTTGTTTCTTTCTGCAGCTCTCTTGCTTCTTTCTGCAGCCCCTTGCCTTTTTCTCCACCCCTCTTCCCTCTTTCTGCACCCCTGTTGCCTCTTTCTGCACCTCTGTTACCTCTTTCTGCACCTCTGTTACTTCTTTCTGCACTTCTTTTGTTTCTTTCTGCACATCTCTTGCTTCTTTCTGTACTTTTCTTGCCTCTTTCTGTACTCCAATCCAATCCAATATTTCTTTATTTCGGTTATTCACCATAAAAGAACACACAGAAATATGTACATACAGTAAAAATGATTAAAAAGAAAGTTAAAAGAGATAAAACATTTCATCTAAGATAAATCATTTGTGGTTTCAAAAGGATAAGAAAGTCAGTCAACTGTCAGTATCTTGGTTTAAATTCTTAAGGAAGTTACTCCTGGCCCACCACATGGAATTCAAGAAACGTGAAACTGAAAAAACTATGTGGGAGTCTGTGTTATATTTTAAAATTCTAAATGCTTCCATGCAATGGGTTGTACCTAGATTTTTACACAACTGGACCAGCCATTTTTGTCTTATTAGATGATATCCTGGGCAAAAGAAGAACACATGTAGTTCAGACTCAACACACGTGCTACAGGCTGGACACCCAGTTGGATTACCACCTGACCATTTACAAGTAAAAACACGCAGGGGAGACAGCCATGGCGAAACTGCACATATATATTTCCTGCCTGCTGCCGTGCGGATTTCATCAAGACATGCCTCCATCCTGGGGGTGTCTTTAACTTCCAGGAAAAGTGAGGTAAGAGTGCCATGGGCGGGTTCTGTATGAAGTTTTGCGGTTAGTCTCCCCCAATAGCTGGAAGTTAAAAATTTACGTGATGTTCTCATACAGGCAATGTCAGGGTTTTCCCATAATTCTTTTAATCCTATTGCTTTTAGGCTCTCCCTGATAAATGAAAGCCATGGTAACTTTCCTGAGCCGGGTAGTCTCAAAATTTCCTGTAGCTCTGATCTATACTCTGACAGTTCCGGTGTTATCCACAGGCGCCGCCAGAAAAGTAGTGGCCTGCACCCAATTTCCTCAGCGATGGATCTCACCCCTAGGTCCATACGCAGTGGGACCAGAGGGGAGCTTTTCGGTAATCCAAATAGTTGTCTAAGGAAGTTGTTCTCGGTAACAACCAGAGACCTATAGTCAGAGTGCCCCCAGAGTTCAACCCCATATAAGGCAGAGCTCCTTGCCTGGCTTTTATAAATCTCCATAGCCGGACTCACTGGTTTGTGGAAGGTCTTTCTGAAAAACTTAGCCAAGCCACCTATGGTTTGTGTCAATTTGAGGTTAGACTTGTTTATCTGGGCCCTCAGGTCATGTTTTCATTGAGAGTTAGGCCCAAATAATCAAATACAGTGACCTGCTCCAGAGGGATTCCGTTCATGTGCGGGTTAGAGCGTGTGGATTTGCTAGGGTTAAAGATCATAAATTTTGTTTTGTTTATATTGATCTCTAGTCCCCTAGTCCTACAAAACTCACAAAATTTGTCTAAGATTCTTTGTATACCCATTGGCGACTTAGAAAGGAGGAGAGTATCGTCTGCAAACATCATGGCGGGAAAGTGCTTGTGCGCGATTTTTGGAGCATCTGTGTCCTTGCAGACTCTCAGTGCATCAATCAGGCCATTGATGTATATGCAGAACAGGGTGGGGGCAAGCACACATCCCTGCCTGACGCCTCTATTTACAGGAATGGGCTGCGTCAGTTCCCCATTCTTCCTGTATCTAACTTGTGCAAAGTTTCCATTGTGTAGTCTTCTAAGTATATTTAAAAGGTGGGGAAGTCCTAACTCACTTAAACCCTCCACAAAGCATCTCTGGGTACCAAGTCAAAAGCACTCTTAAGGTCAACAAAGACCAGATACAGGCTACCCCCTTCTAGATGGACTGTTTTCCAATAGAGAAGCTGGAGCCTGAAAATCTGGTCTATTGTTGACGTTTTCTCCTAAACCAGCCTACAGGGGAGTCAGGATCTTAAACTCTTCAAGCCAGGATTGGAGCTGTTCTAAGAGTATCCTAGCAAAGATTTTCTGCGAGACATCGATCAAACTGATCAGTCTATAGTTTGCCGGGGACAGGGAGATCCCTCTTATACACTGGGATGATCTCAGCACCTAGCCATGTTGCAGGAATATCCATTCCCTGCAGTATGGAATTAAAGATCACCCAAAAGTAAGGGCCCCAGATCTTAGGTTCAGCCCGATAGAGGTTCCCTGGGATCTTGTCCAGGCCGGCAGCCTTGCCAGGTATTATTTTCTTTAAGGCTTTATGGACTTCCAACAGGATTATCTCGGGAGTAACTGTCTCGCGCCCCAGAGTTGTCAGGATTGTTAGGGTCTGGCTTCTCTCTGCATCATCTTGTGAGGCATAGAGGGCTAAAGTGTTCTCTCCAACAGTCAGCCGCGATATTTGGCTCAAGAGCCGCTTGGCTTTTGTTACTGCCAGTGGTGACAATGTTCCAGAATAACGTCATATCTTTGGATTCTAGAGCCGATTTCAGGTTGTCCCACTGTTCTGTTTCCCATAAGGATTTAGCAGCTGCAATAGTAAATTTATAATCATATCTGGCTGCTTTTACTGTGGTGTTGCACATTGTTTTAATGGCCTCTATTAGTGCCTTTTTAGCCACCCGGCAATCCTCATTATACCAGGATTGCCTTGGCGTCCTCCCACGGCCCCTAGTACACGTTGACCAAAACGTCTCCTGCAACTTTATGAATGTGGATTCATTTATAGTTTTGACCTGAGCTAGAGACGCAGCTAGGTCTCCAAATTTGATTAAATCTGATAGGGCCTCGATGTTGGGAATGATGGTAGTTAATAGAAGGGCCATTTTCCTGTCAGATTTTTCCACCCAGGTCCACCTAACTTTTCTCCTATTATTTGAGAGGGTCATACTGTAGTCACCATCAGAATGTACTCAAATGGGAAGTGCAAGCTGTCAAGTTTAAAGGTCTGTGTGCTCTTGTGTCTGATGTATATGTCTACTTGTATATGTATTCTCACATGTGTTATGCATCTGAATATGGTAGCTTAAAAAGTGGGTAGCTTCTTCTATAGGTGGTTAAATGTTTTCAGTTCTGCTCTGTCATTCAGTTTCACAGGCAGTCATGTCTTATGTATATAGGTGTTATAGGGTCCCTCAAATATTCTACTGAATACCCATGTGCCCTGTATTATGAGCAGAAGGAAATACATGCACCTTTTTGTACACATATTTACAGAGTATGCTGTTTGAAACACAGGTATTCAAGTATTTCTATGTTTATGTTTACGTAACCTGTCACTCGGTAAAAGCAGAGACACGCATGCATGCCTTCACAAACTTGGTCAGACTTACAACAGTGATATGCTTAGGATTGCTGTTTTATATTTGGTAGGTAGGCCTAACATTCTGAGCAGTTGATTAACTGTGAACCTTCAAGAGAAAAGTGAGGTTTAAGACATCTTGGGAGAAGGATTAGTGATTAGGCTACTTTGTATGAGTCTGTTGTAAGGTACAGTCAATGTAGGCCTCTTTCTGCACCTCTGTTGGTTCTTTCTGCACTTCTCTTGCTTCTTTCTGCACCTTGCTTCCTCTTTCTGGACTTCTGTTGCCTCTTTCTGCACTTCTCTTGCTTCTTTCTGCGCCTTTCTTCATCTTTCTGCACGTGTCCTACCTATGTAGGCATATTTAGAAATTAGCATTTAAAAGACCTTAGAAGTTCACTGAAAAACCAGAGGTTTCAGGGATGTTATAGTTAGGAATTAGCATTTAAAAAACTTTTGAAATTCACTGAAAAAACCATAGCTTTCAGGGACGTTATAGTTAGAAATGAGCCTTTAAAAACCTTAGAAATTCACTGAAAAAAACACAGGTTTCAGGGACGTTATAGTTAGTTGGACATTTCACTCGTACAAAACCATAGAAATTCGGCCGTTATAGTTTGTTGAGCTAACTATAAATCGTGTACCCGTACTGTACTGCTGATGACATCACATATTACATCACTCATGACATGGTCAGTGACATCACTGATGACATCAATGATGACATCTCAAATGACATCACTGATGACATCACTGATGACATCATCCACTTAATATCTGACGCACCTCCTCACACCCTAATATAACCTTTCATACACCTACTCTAAAATACAGACTACCATTCTTGAAACCATAGACACACCAATACCAGGTAGTACATACCCACTCACTTATTCATAGGTCTACACACATCCACTCACTCACCGATGCATTCACTCATCAATACAGCCTCTGATATATGCACTCAAACACCCATACAGATACTCACATACTGCCACTCATCCACAGAGATACTCACACAGATAGTCAGTCACCCAAAGACTCAATCACACTGCCATTTACTCACCAATACAGTTATACACACACCACCTCACTTATTCATACAGCTACTAACACATACTTACTCTCCTATACAATCACTGACACAACCACACACTCATCCATACAGCCACTCTCACAATCACTGACTCTCACATATAGTCACTTATATACTCCAACATTCACATATACTGCCTTTCACATATGTAGTTACTCACACATATTCCACTGAGACATCCATTCACTCACCAACACAGCCATATGCACACTCACTCACCCAATACAGCCCCTTGCAGATGCACTCATGAACTCATACAGCCACTGAATTACCCACTCACACATCCATGGAGGAAGTCACACCCCCCACCCACCCACACAGACACTCAGGCACCAATACAGGTAATCAGACAACCAATCATTAACCCATATAGACACTCATGTAGCTACTCACCAACCCATGCAGCCACTTACACACCAACTGACAGACTGATACAGACATTCACACAGATTAGTCATTCACCCATGCATTCACTAAGACACGTTTAATCTCTCATTTAAACAGTCAGTCACGCACCCACTAAATCATCCATTCAGACACTCATACCCCTACTCATTCTTCAATACACGTTTGCGTATCTATAATTAACATTCTTAAACTTTTATAAATCACCCAGTCTCTGGATGATGTCATCAGTGATGTCATTTGAGATGTCATCAGTGATGTCACTGACCATGTCATGAGTGATGTAATATGTGACGTCATCAGCAGTGCATTGCGGGGCGCGAGTTATAGTTAGCTCAGCTAACTTTAACGGCCGAATTTCTCTGGTTTTGTATGAGTGAAATGTCCAACTAACTATAACGTCCCTGAAACCTGTGGTTTTTTCAATGAATTTATATATATATATATATGTATATATATATATATATATATATATATATATATTGGTTTGGTATTCTCTCACTCTTTTTTTGCTTCATATTCAAGCAAAGGAATGGTGACAAAATATAAGTGCAAAATTATCATTCTCACACATAACATAAAAACACTGCCCATATAAGTATGAAAAACACAAACTTTCATCTATCATTCATATAATATTCATTATTTTAAAAGAGCAGCTGCAACACACGGAATGTAAGGCAAGGTTACAAATATGAAACGGATCATGCAGCCAAAAAATCAACTCAGTGAATGATTCCTTGTGGCCCTGCAGGTAACTCTCATTTTAAACTGATTAAAAATGGACGTAATGGGCCACACGTACGAAGCAATTTTCCTGTCGCAAACGGCCCGGTTCGCAGAATCAGGCTGTTTGCGACAGGAAAAATGCATTTTGGGATGTAAAAAGCCCAAATTGTGATTCGGTAACTTGTTAACTTTGCGATTCAGTATTAGGAAGGGGCGTGTTAAGGGCTTCTCTCCCTAATACTGAATCGCAAGGGAATGTGTGAATGCTTTGCGACTGGAATGCGGTCGCAAAACATTAGCATTTTACCACTAACTTCAAGTTGGGGAGAGGATGTGGCCAAACAGCTAGGGCGGTCGACCTCAAATCTGGGGAACTGGATACGAGTCTCAGCAAGGATGCGCAACATCCTGTAATTCTGGGCAAATCACTTAATCTCCCTGTGACTAACAAAAATGAATGTGTCCTCATGTAAGGCAACTGGTGCACGTGTAAAGCGCTCTGATACCCGATTCCTTTGGGTCAAGTTCACACTATATAAAACTCCGTAAAAAAATAAATAAACCCAGTCGCAAATGGGAAGGGGTTTGAAAGAGACCATTTCCCCTTTGTGAATGAATGCAGAAACATTTTTTAAGAGCAGGCAGTGGTTCCACGGACCACTGCCTACTCTTAAAAAATGAAAAGAAAACTTTTCAGTTTAACTTTTGAAATGCATCCCGTTTTTCTGTAAGGAAAGAGGGCTGAATTAAAAAAAAAAGTTGCTTTATTTAAAAGCAAACACAGTCATGGTGGCCTGCTGTCCTCAGCAGGCCACTATTCCTGTGTTTTTAGTGATTCCCAATGGGTCCCAAATTGCGGCCTACCTCATGAATATGAATGAGGTAGGTCAATTTCGACCCCATTGGGAATCGCTAAATGTATCAAAGGCACATTAGTACATAGATGTTTGTGATTACCTAATAGTGAATCACACAAATTCTCTACTAAGTAATCACAAAATGAAACCTAGGTATATGTGGCCCTTAAAAACACTGTTGTACATGGCTGTTTGCAATTTCTGAATTGCGAATCACTAAAATTTGCTATTAGGAAATCGCAAACCCAAAGCTATGTACAAGTGGCTCTTGATTTTCAAAACAGTCTTTTTAAAACAGTTCTCGCTATATAATATGGCTGTCGTTTAATCAATTACTAACATTGTCAGCTATGTAATTGGTAATAAATCTATACATTTTGTAAAGTAGTTTGGAAATCAATTATAAAGTGATGTTCTATCACATAATATGCCATGCACAATAAGAGAGTTCAACGTAAGTTTTGTCAGAATCCTTTAAAAATATTGCCATCTACTTGGAAAAAGTATGCATTTTTACTGTTTAAATGCACTTTGTGAGACTTATTTTAAGGGTGAAATGTAAGTTTCCATAACTCCAGGATCATGCGGCAGAGGAGAGAGATTTGTGGCTTTGAACAACATGTGTCACCGTTCCCATCCTTGGTAAGGTGGGACATTTGGGTGAGAGCAGATTTATGCAAGAAATCTGCAGTCGCTTAAGATCCATTCTAAACTGAAATGTGTTCCCTGTTGCTCTAGCTAGGTCAGATGTTAATAAATGAATTACACGATTACATTCTGCATCTTGCTCAATATATACCAATTGTTTCTCCTCACAAACATTCTTAGACTTGTAACTACAAAATTCACACTATCTTCATTCACTGCCTTATGCTTACTATGCATACACGTCCCGGTACCATTCAAAATATGCTTCACATATGTAAATGGGCAGGTTTGGAATTTCGAAATATGTTGTTAACACATATATTTATTGACATATATATAACCTAATAATTAATTCTAAAGTAATCAAGAAGTCTTAGTTTATCACAGACACTTAACGGATATCAGTATATAAATTTAAAAAAAATCTATTTTTTGAATATATTTTTTAATACGTTTCTGCTCCCCAGAAAGATATCCAAAAAGTTATCAAAGAATTCACACTGCCTGTAATAAAGAATACCAAAATACCATCTACAAAATTTATGTCAACGACCATAACAAATTTCTTCCCAGATAAAACATGCACTATTTCATTAATTCTAAATGCTATTAGGAACCATTGTCTCTGTTCACTAGTCCATCAATTATGGTTGTATGTATCCTACGAAGGCCTGGTGGAAGTCTTCTCAGAACTATTTCCATTAAAGATAAGGAATATAGGGGCATATTAGCAAAGAAGCTCGTTAATATTATCGCCCGCTTTAGCGGCAGGAAACTGCCGCTAAAACGGCGATAAGGGCTTGATAATATGCGTTATAGAATTCCACAGAAGCCCAGGTTAGATGTGCAGGATATCTAACCTGGGCTTCTATTGAAATTCTATAACGCATATTATTAAACCCATTATCGCCGCTTAGCGGCAGTTTCCTGCCGCTAAAACGGCGATAATTTTAACGAGCTTCTTGCTAATATGGCCCATAATTCCTAGAGCTGGAAAAATAGATACAAATATGTGGGTTATCCAAGCAAAGCCATCCACTGCAATATTTGTGAAGCTGGTCACTACTGAGTTATGTCCACTCTTCTGAAAACTCTGGTAATTTATTCCTTAAAATTTAGGTAGGTTCAAAAGAACTTTAAAAGCAGTGAACTGTTCTCGCTTTTGAAAAAAACGTTAGTTCTTACCAGCAAATTTGGCTCCTTTATGTTGAATATCTAAACTACCTTTTCGATGGAAGCTATCAAAACATGCAAATATTGCCTGACACCGACCATACATAGAAAGAAATACTTTTTCGACAATTTAATTTTATCATTCAATTGGCACATATTCTAATATCATCTCTGTTCTGAATGACCCCATGAATCATTCAATGCAAGGGCTTTGAACCGGCTCAAGTTAACTTGTCTGAAGCTTTCAAGAAAAGTTAATTTTGATATGGATAAAGCTGTAGAATAGATTCGATTAGAGAATACCTTACTGGATGAACACAGACTATTATTCTCCAGTTTGTTTTATTCGAGACCCTAACTATTGTTATGTTGTGTGTTTTTGTTTGTTGCTATGTTATGTTAATGTTATCTTATGTTATGTTATGTTATGTTATATTATCTTATCTTATGTTGTGGCATGTATGTTGTGGTGTGTAATGTTATATGGTGTAATGTTACCTGCCCCACAGATTACCTCCCCACAGCACTTATTGTGTGCCTCATGCATTTCTAATGCCTCACTACCTCATAAGAAGCGAACTGCATCTCCCTTTCATCCACAAACATACAGCAAGACACAATGGGGCCGATTCCGATTCGGGCCGGAATTCTCTCCGACCGAGCCGGACTCGGAGAGAATTCCGACCGAATCGGACCCTAGCAGTCCGACCGAACGAGTACGATGCGCACGCATGCAATCGGACTCGATTCGGTCGGACTCCCATTGAAGTCAATGGAGCCTGTCGTACAACGCGTACGCGGGCTCCCATTGACTTCAATGGGTGCGAGAGCGGACAAGGGCGCCCCTACAGCGTGTATACGTCCATGCGCATCGCGGCGTACATGCACAGGTAGGGGGACCCATGGGTCCCCCCTGTGTGCGACTCTGCACGCCTACGCGTACAGGGGGTCCGACGCGGACCCCCAAAGTCCGGCTCCGACAGCTTTGTCGAGCCGGACGGCGCGAGTCGATCGGACTGCCCGCGGCGCGCATCGTACTTACCCGGCCGGGAAACGTCTCCATAGCGCGGTGCGAGTCGTGTCCATGCGAGTCGGTCGGAGCGTGTTGAAGCTGCGTTCGAGTCGGTCGGCGATTTCGCGGGTGCTTGCATCGTACTCGCCCGGCCGGACCTGCGCACAATTCGGTCGGGAAACAGGGCTCCGAATCGGATCCGGTGAATCCGAATCCGATTCGAGCACTACCGCCGAGATCGGAATCGGCCCCAATATGTTTTGGGATGTCAGAGTACAACCCTCCCCACCCAGTAACTCATCATCGTATTTACCATCCTCAGTAGAATCTGATGCCCTCTTGGTGGTCAAGTCCATATTCCACTGGTTCCTCGCATCTGCCACCATAGACATCCATGCCTACTACACCAACTTTTTCACTTCCCATGCGTGGGTAGCTGCTGCCTGTTTCACATTAGCAGACAAGGTGACAACTATCACTTTTTCGGCTATCAGTATAATTTCTTCTAGAGCAAGGGCTGCCTTTCCCTCTTCATTGGCAAGAGCAGCTGCTTCCTTTTTTTCTCCTCAAGGGCAAGGGTTGCTTTTTTCTCCTCAGCAACCAGTACAGCATCTGCTTATTTTATTAAGAGCTGTCTTCCTCTCCTCCAGGGCCCAGGTAACGAGTTTTTATTTTAAACTCCTCTCATGCATGTCACGCTCCAGCTTTGCTGGAGAACAAATATGGGGAAATTCACTTTTCTCAGCTCTAAACCATCAGGACCTGGGTTCTCAGGAGCAGCACCTCCTTAAGCCCACCTTTCGGCAGCCCTGACTTTGTGATCAACTCACCAGCAGTTTGCGGTGGCCAAATGAGTGGAAGGGTTGTGTGGAGGGTGCTGTGTGAAAAGGAGATCTGGAACAAGAGGTCAGAGGAAACTGTGAGTTCTTAGTCCTAGGAAACAATATGTTAGATATGCTTAACAGTTCCTAAGCAAGTCGCCTATCTTGCTATTTGGCTAGTCATTAACATAGCTTTGTTAGATGTGTCAACCTTAGGGTGGTCTTCCACCAAACGTTTTGCCTGCGCACCTCCCCTTTTTCCTGATTTGTTTTTTGGCCTTAGGACTGTGAGCACTTTACCAGTGCTAACGTGCATGTGCTTCTCCCCTAAACATGGTTACATTGGTTTATCCACAATTGGGATAATTAATGTATCTATAAGTCCATAGTAGAGTGCACTACCTGTGCCCAGGGCCTGCAAATGAAATGCTATTATTGGGCCTGCAGCACTGACTGTGCCAGCCACAAAAGTAGCCCTTTAAACATGTCTTAGGTCTGCCATTGCACAGCCTCTGTGTGCAGTTTTACTGCCATGTCGATTTGGCATTTAAAGCCCCTTGCCAAGACTTAAGCTCTCCTTCTCTAACACATATGTCACCCCTAAAGTAGGCCCTAGGTAGCCCATAGGGCAAGGTGCTGAGTGAGTAAAGGTAGGACATGTTACTGCTAAGTTTTGCATGTCCTAGTAGTGAAAAACACTTAAATCCGTTTTTCACTACTGTGAGGTACGTTACGCCTACTCCTCTCATAGGTTAACATTGGGATATTCTTAATAAACGTATACACTGTAATACCTGATTGAGAAGGAGTAGCTCTGTCATGTTTTATATCATTGGAATGATAAAGCCTCTTTACTTGTAAAGTTGGATTTATTATTATTATTTTAAAAATACCACTTTGAAAAAGTTGGTATTTCTCTCTCTTAAAGCTCTGTGTGCCTACAGCTTGTCTCCAATACATAAAAATACAAATTGAACGATTGTGATAAGATTAGCCGCACTCAATGTTATTCCTTTAAATTGAAAAGTGCTCACTCCTAGGGTCATTTGTTAAAAAAAACACTAAGAAGGAGCACATGTAGACAATAATTTATTTACAAACTGTACAGTGTATGGTGCATTACAAAAACCGGCAAATAAGAGGAGACTAGTACAGGACAAAAACAATGACAATGAAACAGCCTTGGCTGTGTCATTGGCCCTGTCCTTGGCTGTGTTTGTGTTCCTTTTTCATATGCAAGAAAGAAAAAAATAAAAGATTACATTTTTCTACAAAGCATTGCAGATGTTGTGATGTTTGTCATTGTTTTTGTCCTGTACTAATCTCCTCTTATTTGCCCGTTTTTATAATGTATCATACTCTGTACAGTTTGTAGTTACATTCTCTACATATGCTCCTTCTTTCTATGTTTGCAAGTGTTGTCTCCAATACATGTCTGGGGTGGGTGACAGCTTGACTTTGTGCATTCTCTCTAGAGGAAGGTAAGGTGTGTCGGAGTGCCCGTCTGCATCCTGATGGCTCATTCTGGGCAGGATGGGAGCGAGGAACTGACACTTACTCCTGAATAGGCAGTGTCCTCTCCGAACAAAAAGGGTTTATTGCCCCCTGTTGTGAGCCTGGACCCAGGGCTAAAAAGAAAGGACCTCTATGCACCTCAAAGAATCTTCTTTGAAGGGAACCCCACTTCAAAGGCACAACTGGCTATAATTACTGGGTCTCTGACCCCATCAAATCAAGCTCTTCTGTGTCTGTAGAGAAACTCTGTCAGAAAGACTGCTGTGCTGCTACAAGGATTGTCATTCTGCTGGACTAATGATCTGGAAGAACTGCTTTTCTGCTGTGTTGCCCTGCTGCCCTCTGACCCTGCTGAGGAATAGCTCGACTCTGCCTTGAACGCAGAGTGATCTCCAAGGGCTTGTTGGCTTGCCTCCTGTTTTTGAGACTCAGGGATATCAAAGTCTCACCACCTGCTCCTGTGCCTGGTCCATTGTAAGCGGTCCCAGGTGCTTGCTCCTAGTCATCATACGCAGCTCCTGTCTGTGAGTAGCAGAACCAATACATCATCACAGTTGCAGGAGCAGAATCGGTGCATCACACTCGGAACCAGCGTATTGCTTTAAAGACCGACACATCAGAACCAACTCATGACAGCCGCTGCAGTGTTAGAAGAATGACGCATCCCCTCAACTGCAAGGAAAAACATTGCGCATTGCCTATGGAACCAATGCCTCTTGGCTCGGCGCATCACCTTTGCAACCGACGCATTGCCACCACTGCATGAAGAACATTGATGAATCACCCCAACTGCGGGATCAACACCGACACATCGCTCAGCTGAACCCAACATCTAGCTGTTGCGACCAGGAACAAGGTACTCAGTTCAGCGGGACATGTGTGGCTCCTGTGTCCAGCCCTTGCTCCATTGTGCTCAGCCTGAACTCTTTACTTTGCCCAGGTCCAGTGCGACCAGATAACCCCCATAGGTGCTTATCGCTTCTAAGCGCTTTTTTACTTTTAATCTTTAAAAATGGATATCTGAACTTCTACTCATTTGATTTTTGTCACTTTGGTCTTATTTCATTTATTTAAATCATAATCTATTTTTCAAACTTGGGTTTGAGTCTTTTTGTGGTGTTTTCATTGTGTTACTGTGTGTTGGGTTGCAGAAATACTTTATACATTGCCTCTTAAGTTAAGCCTGCTTGCTCTGTGCCAAACTACCAGAGGGTGAGCACAGGGTAATTTAAAGTGTGTTTCTGACTTACCCTGACTAGGATTGTGGTTCCTGCTTGAATATGGATGCATACCTCTGCCAACCAGAAACCCAATTTCTAACATGCTTCTTCTAGGATTTGCGTACTAAGCATTTCAAGCACATATACTTCCAACTTGCAGTAGTCCAGTGACAACAGGATCTAATATATTAGTAAGTAATTAATATCCTTACCAGGTGTTTTCTTATGCAGTTAAATCTTTGTATTTGCCTTCAGTACTGATGCAGAGATATAGCGAATGTGTTCTTTAACTTAGAATTTTGCCTTAGGAAGTAGAATAAATCGCTTTCTATAAATTCAACAATGGAATCCTTATTAGAGTTAATAGTTTCTTAACTCAAAGTCTGTGGTGATCACCTTGACTGCTTTTTCAGCTGGTATTAGTCCTAAACATCTCAGAACAAGGATAACCTAAACCAGCTTTACCGTTGATATTCCAAGATATCACAAGTTCTTGTCATCCTTGGGAGAGTCAAGATGACACAATGTCATGTTTTCATAGTGTCTGCTCACTTTTATTTTCTCCAAAGCCAGTGGGCACTCGCTAAATCTTGTGGCCTTTTAAAAATAAGCATGTGTGTGGACAATTGCCTTTCTCCATTTTTTATTGTTTAAACGGGGGGCCAGGAGGGCCCAGTTTATGGCAAGGGTTTCCTGACATGGACAACAAGGGTGAAGATGGTCCTTTAGGCAGGCCATCACTCTGCACTGGAGCTTAATCAACTTCTTTATTCTCCTTCTCCTCTGAGGTCATCTGTGCTTGACGGGATTCTTTTGATGCCCTGAAGGCTTTCACATAGTCTTTCTTCTTGAATTGATGGCACTGCTCCTTGCAGATGGCCTTCATTTCTATTAAACTAAGGTCTCCCAGGCCTTGCCCGCAAGCGGAGGCTTTTCTTTGGCACTTTAGTTTTTCTAAGTGATTTTTTGCCTTAACATTTCTTAGATCCATATCTCCTGTTTCCTTTATCTGAGTTTAATCACTTTGCTCATTACATAATTCTCTATTGTTCTAAATTGGTTTGGGAATTTTAGTATGTTGTTTTTTTACTTTAAAATAGTTATTGCTTGAACTTCAAACACATTTCTCTGGGAAGTGCTGTTGCTTGTGTCATGGCTTGAATGGGCTGAGCAAAGATTCTCTGAAGACTATGTGTAGTAAATCTCTCGAGACAGCAGGAGTCCGCAGGTAAGTTTATTCACTACATACAGAGCTGCAAACGCACAGGAGTTCCCCTGCCGCCCGCAACAGTTTAACTGACAAATCTCATATTATTACAGTCTTAACCCCACATCATAGCATTCTTCCAAAGGAATCTTAATTGCACTAGGTTCTAATGCAAGCTAAACAGTACAAGCTAATCAGTAAGATATAGCACATCTTCCCTTCTCTCAACAATAGCCAATGCCAATACTCAAAGACACCAGACTAGGGGAAAGGAGAAGGACCATGCCAAAGACTCCCACCAAACAAAGACACAACAACAAACAGACAATACATAAGCTGCACTCTAATACTACCAAAATAAACATAAAACATCAAGCCTACCAATATGCATTAAAATGAGAAAATATACATTCAAGTGAGAAAAATTTACATTCAAGTAAGAAATGTGCTAGGCCTAACTACATTCCTTGTACTTCTACCTAGCACAGTTCTCTGGGAGACTCTTCCAGAAACATATTGATCACCCCTTGGCTGTTGACCATCCTGAACACAATCAAGGGTGTCCGTGGGGACAGATCTATCAGTGGGGACAGGTCTATTTTGACAATCATTTTCACAATTGATCTCATGCCCATTTCCCACCTTAACAATTTTTGCTAGATTCCACCAGAGTCCACCGTTTACTTTAATCACATTTCCACAGATTTTCCCCACTCTCACCAGATCACTGAACTTGCTTTTCTTTTTTTGCACAAGAACAGCAGACTTGATTCCAACCAAATCACCGACTTTTACTTTCACAAGTTTAACAACGTTCTTTTTGTCATATCAGTCTTTCTACTTCTCTTGTGTAAGACTAACATTCTTTTTAACCAAACCAATCAATTGCTCCACATCAGACTCACTTTTAAGCCATTTAGCCATCTGCGCCAGTTGAAAACTAGTATTGGCTTTTCTGCCCCTCAATAGTTCAAAAGTAGAAACTTTAGTAGTGGAGTGTGGTGTTGTTCTGTAGAACCATAACATGCTATGCCTCACAACATTGTGGTTCCCACTTTTTGCCCACCTGATACACTCACCTACCACCCGAATCATCCTCTATACATGTCCATTTGTTTGTGGGTGATAAAAGGAGCTTTTCAGGTGTTAATCACCACATGACTCAAAGAAAACCTGAAGCTCCCTTCTAATAATGGGTGCCATTGTCAGAGAGAAGAAATTCGGGAAAACTCTCCCTCAAGTAGATTTCTCTAAGAAATTCTACAACAGCACCTGCATTCAGCAATTTAATCATCTTGAGTTCAAGCCATTTTGAACAATAATTCACCAGGACAAGGAGACATTTGTCACCACACAGCAAGGAGTTATACGGACACATGATATCGATCCCTACCTTGACCCATGGACCTGATGGACCCTCAATCATCATGAGAGATGGAGAAGACACCTTCAAGGTTTTGTCAGCTGTTTTGCACACATAACAATTTTCTACCACCTCATCCACTTCAATGTCCCTTCTTGTGTATATCTTGTACTCCTCCCACTACCTTTGTCTTCCAGTTTTGTTTAAAGGTAACTAGCCCTCTCAGAACTCACTTACCCCTCACATCCTCACTTTCACCAACCACTGTATTGTGGGATGGCCAGTTCTACAAGGATTTATAAGCATTCATATATGACTGCACTTGTGTGTGCATGTGCAGCAACCAACTTGGAATACTTTTTCTTTTGTTTGAAAAATAAAAATCATTCAAAGATAGCCACTGCACAAGCGGAGTGGCCATCATTCCAAGATGGCCACCAAGCTTGCGTGCACAGATATAGCAGCCAGCTAGGTGCCAAAAAAACAAGCACTAGCGAAGCCAATACATTTTACTGCTGTGATGACTTTTCGATTTTCGATTTCCAATATTCAGTATTTCTATAGTAATTAATATAGTAATGAATAACCTTGGACATAGGCTTATTGGTAGCCAGTCAGATTATTGTTGTTGCAACCCATTCTTCCTCCAAGTGCAAAGTATACAACATATAAAGAAAAACGGGTATATCAAATTCCCGACCCCCTCTTCCCCCCCCCACGGATTTTCCCACCCAGTCCATCCTGGCTGGACCAAGAAGAAAGAAAAAAAAAGCAAGAGAAAATAAGAGAAACACGAGTAAAGAAATGCATTAAACCTTTGGCATGAAAAAAGGGACAAAAGAAGAAAGGGCTAAGAAGGGGACTGGAGGAAGAAAAGGGCACATTTTACGAGAAGGCACAATCTAGAGGTGGAGACAAACAATAGCTAGCCCTTATTGAAGCACCAAGTTGGTACATAACCAATACACATATACCTATACATATACATATTCTTAACTTCCAAAATCCCGCCAGCTTAGCTATTGTTCAGCCACCTTGTCAAAGGAGCCCAAATGTCCATCCACTTGGCTCTTGATCTCTGCCCCTTCTGGCATATATTGCGGTTTCTAACCTGAAAACAGCCAGGAATCTCCCAGCCATTGTTGTCCCGTATGGGGTACAGGATCAAGCCAGTGAGTGGCCAAACAAAGTCGGAAAACTGTCATAGCGACAAAGAGAAAGGTTTGAACCCGAGCTGGTAGTTGAGAGCTGCTTACCCCCAATACTATCAGCTGGGATGTCATCTCCACTCTCTGTCCCAGATGGGATTCAAGGATGGTGCCGACTTCTCTTTGGATCAAGCCCAGCTCCGGGCAGGAGGCAAACATATGCACGATATCTGCTGCTGGATAGCTACAGCGTGGACATGTTCCAGCACCTCCTCCCCATTTAGAAATATTCTCAGGTGTTATATAAAGATTAAACCAGGTCTTGAAGCATTGCAGTTGGAGATTCGTAGCAATGCAAGAGGTTTGGGCCCTATTTAGTTTGGTTCCTTAAATAGGGCCCAAGTGCATTCTTAAAACAATATTCTCATTCTATGTGACAGCTGTCCCTACTTTTCAGCTGTAGCAACTCTTAGCCACCTTTTGGGCTGCTGAGAGTCCAACATATAAAAAAAAACTCAAGAACTCTATCAACTAATGAACCACTTTGAAAATGTGAATGAAAACAAATATTCATTAATGTTACACGTCAAGGTGAATACTCACTGTAAGAAATTGGGTTATTAGTTGAGAGGAGTGAAAGCCCCACTCAAATTATACACACAGTCCTTGTAAGGGTGAACCACAAAAGTTATAAATTAAACCTGTGCTTACCCCTCTCATAGCTTGCACAAAAGCAATCAAGCTTAAGTTAGTACTAACAGTAATGAAGTGAAAACACAACATAAGAAAAATCCCAAACAAATTTAGAAGAATAGAGTGAATATTAATAAATAAAATGCCATCAAAACAACTAAAATCCACTATGTAGAACCAGAATTATGAATTTTTAAAGGTTTAGGTTAAATAGCACCAGGAAGCACAAAGCACCCCCACGTTTAACTGGTCATGTTTTACCAGGTCAAATTCAGAAGTTCAGGCTGACTACGATGGAGCACGGGTTACATACAGGGACTAGGTTCAACCCATTGAATATTTTACCTTTTCACATTTTCCTTGCGAGGAGCCTCAGCCTGAGCTTCACGTTGGCACGAGCCGCAAGGATATCGTTGTTGGAACGGAGATGAGGCCACTGTTGAAGATTTGTATTGGCAGGAGACGCAGGTGCCCTTTGCAGGTGTGATCTTCGCATTGGTAGGACACATGGGCAGCTGTTTGTGGTCGCAAAGAGCCCAAAATCTCTGGAGTCTAGTTATTGCAGATTTGAAGTAGAGGAGTACACTCTAACACCAGCCAACCATCCAGGACCTGGGGAGGCACTCACTCCTGCAGAGGCCTGCAGCAGGGCTCAGGCAGGTCCAGTTGGGGCTGGTCAACTGGGCAGTTGCAGGGTAGGCCAATGGAAGGTTGTTGTGTCCCTGTAGCTCAAACAGGAGGTCCGCCAACTGACTCTTGGAGTCACTTCTGGGGCTCTAGAGTTCAAGCCAAGCAGGTCCAGTCTTCCTTCTTCAGGCAGCAGGGCTGCCCTTTTTTAAATCTTACACAGGTCCAGGAGTGTTCTGATGAGAGGTTTTGAGGATGACACTTTTATACCCAGAGCCAGCCTTTGTGGATATGTCCCTCTAATCCTAACTGGTTCTGGTCAGTTCTGCCCCTTTTCCCTGGGTCTGACTCCAAACTGTCTAGGGTAACAAAGGGCAGGCACGTCCAGGTGTCAGCTACATTTGCCAGTGTCAGGGCAAGCAACTTCAGAAATCAAGAAGGGGGTTGGCACAGCCCTCAGGCGACCTTTTGAAGCTCAGGAAGGGCTGAGTACTACCCTCCAGGCCATCCTGCTCAGGAAAGGAACACCCTTACCCACATCCAAAGCCTTTCTGTCCACTGTCTGGAAGGAATACATTTCACACCACAGGAGAACCATTATCAGTTATGTGACCCTGGACAATATCAGAAAATCACATTTGGTTTAGGCAGACAAATGCCAACTTCTAAAAGTGGCATTTTCAAAATAGGAACTTAAGGTCCAAATTTACCACTAAAGAGGATTTCAAATTACAATTCAAATGAGTGGAAGTATTTCACTATCTGCTCCGAAACTGAAGTTATCACATATTAAGTTTAATAATGCAACCCAGTGTTAGTCTGTGAAAATAACTTTAGGAGTTTTTTTACTGTCAGGACACGTAAAACATAAGTACACATGTCCTACTTTTTAAATGCCATGCACCCTGCCCTATGAGCTGTTTAGGGCCTACCTTAGGGGCAACTTATCCGTAGTATAAGGAAGGTTTAGGCTGGGCTAGAGGTTTATATTGGCAGGTCAAAATGGCAGTTCAAAACCGCATCACAGACTGCAGTAGCAGGCCTCAGACATGCTTTACAGTGCTACTTTAGTAGGTGGCACAATGAGTGCTGCAGCCGACTTGTATCATTTAATATGGTACATGTAGTTCCATTTACTTGGGTCTTAGCGCCTGATTTAGATCTTGGCGGATGGGTTATTACATCACAATGGTAACAGATATCCTGTCAGTTGAAATCTAAATCCCATTATATCCTATGGGATTTAGATTTCGGCGGACGGGCTATTCTTCACCGTTGTAACGGAGTAACCCATCTGCCTAGATATAAATCAGGCCCTTAGTCTCTATTAATTAAATCCAATTCAATCAGGTGCATGCCAGGTTTACCATGTTTGGAAGGGAGAGCCGAAGAGCTTTACCACTGGTTAGCAGGAATAAAGTGCACAGAGTCCTAATGCCAACAGCAAAAAAAAATAGTGAAGGAAAAAATCTGGGGAATACCACGCTATTGATGTCAGGTCTAACACCCACCCAACTGGAGCAACGCCTGACCGTTCCCTCTAGTCCTTTGCACACTTCCATTGACCAATGACTCAATGGAACCTTGCCTGACAGCATTCCACATCTCACACTGATAGTATTACAGCATTTCTCTATTCTGCTTGTCGCAAAACACATCTACAAAACAGTTTCTCTTGGAATTCCTTCCTTTCACGTAGCTCTCACATCTTAATTTCTTGAGCTTTATTTGTCTCCATAATTGCTTTTGATAGATTGGAGTTGGGGCAAAATTTAAATATTATGGTTTAACCTTTTCTTAGGAATAACTTCAAGGTTAAGCACTGTTCCCGTGCTGACTTCAAAGTACAACTCACTTCAGAGGATGGATCTTTGCCACCATGTTTTGAACTAGGAGCTATTACATCATCATACATTAAGTCACAATAACAGTTCGATCATGGATGAGAGTTTAAATTAGTTTTAAAAGTTTATTTCTTATTAAGAGTTAGTAAAATTCTTTTTATTCTTATTATTGAGATTAGTCAATAAACTCAAGTAAGTTTACAGAAATCTCATACAAATATTGTTAGAACAAATCATCAAATAATGCATCAAGCACATTCCATAAAGGAATAATGTCCCTATTCTAAAGAACAGGACCAAAATTTAAAGTTAGTAGAGCTCATGAGGACCTCATATTCATAGGAAAAGAATGAGATTACAAGAGCATAAAGCTCAGAATCCAATTGAAGCAGCTTCATTTCCCATTAAGGGTAGTTCATGAAACTCAGCCAAAACTCAATAATTTGAGCAAAGGCATACATACCCTTGCAGTAGCAATCTGTCAAAATCGAGCATCAAATAATTAGCCAAAGGAAGAAAAGAAGCAGCACTTACCACAACTGTCAAAAGGACAAGGGAATGGGTCTCTGGGAATAGCTGTGTGGAAGAAGTATGCAGGATAAAGGCTGCAAAATATTGGCTCTGACTCTAACTAGAAACATGCACTAATATAAGAGGCAAAAATAATGTTGTAAAATGTGTAGCGGGTCTCTTCATATCCAATCAGGCAACAGAATTCACCTAAGAGTGAGTTCAGCTCTTCCGTTCCCATGAAACAACATGCAGCTTGCAAAGTTGTAGCACAAAGTTTCTTACAGACATCTTACGTACATTCCTTATTGATTCATAGACCTCCGTTCCCATAGACATCAAACACAGTTTAACCTTCTAATGTTAATGTTTCCTCACGTAAACAATGAATCACCTTAAAGAAAAGAAATGTCAACTTGCAAAATACAGTTTAGTAATGCATTTCATATAACATGAAAAAGGAATAAAGTTTTAAAATGTGCAACTAGTATACTCAAGCATTATGTAAAATATGGGGTAAATAGGAAGTTTAGTTATCACAATCAGATGATTCTTAGCAAAATTTTATACATTTGCTAAACCGGAACATTTTGCTGTTGTGACAATATTTCTAAGCATGACACATTAAAGTGTCATTCTATTTTTAAACTTTAAGTTAATCATTGCACATACAGCGGTTATTCAAAATAAGTTGCATCTTAATTAATTAGCTTCTTTCACTGTCTATGTCAAAATGTCCTGTGGAACCAACATACAGTATTAGAGTATTTGGAGCCTCGAAATAGGGAAATTGGAGAAAGAATCAAGAGAAAATAAATGTGGTTAATTTGTGAAATTCAGCATTACTCGGAACCCCATGAAAACTTTAAAGCCACCGGCAAAGCTTGCATACATGTACATATTTATAACAGATTGTATATTTATGCCTGTATTTACATTTCATCACACAAAACACTACCTCTAAGTTTTAGATCGGTTGCCCTTGAATCCCGTCTTTACTTTCCATATCTGCAGAGTCAGTCTCTGCTTTTAAACATCTCCCAACACCACGGAGAACTGAGGAACAGAATACCTGGAATACCAAAGTGTTAGTTGCTCTTCAAATGCTTACAGAAGTACCTCAGCAAAATATTAACAATTGTTTTTGTGAACGAGCTTAAGTATAATGGTATTAACGCGTTACTTCTTGCTCCTTCCACACCTGCGCAGTCTCTCTCCCTCTAGGACATTCCACTCTTTTCTGACCTCTCAACCTTTTCAGTTATGATTGAACGGTTCCTGTTGATACAAGTACTAGTTTGGTCTCGGGATTTTTACCTGCTCTGCCCCCTAGGTGAAGCCTTCATACATAAAGTTGTGACCGTGTCACTTCTCTCTCTTCATATTTGCTTGATTGTATGCAAATAATTCTGTAGCGTGCTGCCTGTTGTTCAAAGCTTAAACCGCATGATTCAGTGAGAAAAGATGATACAGCAGAAGTTGCAAAGAGCCTTCCCTTCTAAAGTATGTGTGCAAACTGCAGGTCACGTTTGAATCCTGAAAATGTAAAGTCAGCCTTACGTTAGAAATGGGAACAGGTTTTGACCAAGGCCTCGAAGTCAGGTGTAGTTGGAAATTCTCTGATAGGCTAAGTTTTCATACTTCATGTGAGGAAAAAGTAATTTGGGCCAGTCGCTGGTGCACCAGATTTCCTTTCTCCAGTGTCCTGTTGGTGGGATATCCTAACCAGGGAATATTTAGAACATTTACAGCAACCCTTCTGTATGCACATAAGAGTGCATGGGTCGAGAGAAGCAGTGTGGGTGTGGTTGGGAAGAGGAGGAAGATGGGCTTTTATGCAGCCAGAGGACAAAGCTTTGGAATGCATCATAGAGTTTGTGAGATGATCTCTGCTCATGGGTGGGCGAGTCTCACACAGCTCACGCATTTATAAAAATAGCAAAGATGCAGGTTGCAAGTTGACGGGCTTATATACCCGACATCTATTTGCATTCTATAAAAGGTGCGCCTTTCAGTTTTTTAGTGGCAGTAATTTATATTTACAACACTTGGAAATGTGCAAGTCTGCTACATTACAGAAATAGCCACATAGGGATACAGCAGCAATCGGGTACTAAACTACAAATATCTGGATAGACAATTTGAAAAATACATTCTTACAAAGTGAAGCATTCCGTGCAACTGTTAGTATTTGTATTTTTACTGATACAGCTCCTGATGAGACAAATACTTTATTGTTTTCATAGAAAAAAAAAATATACGAACAGCTAGATTCCCACAGTTTTTAAAGCTGCCTCATGCTTACCTCTTCTAAAAATGAGATGTTCTATGTTGTTATGTTCATGCTTAGTCTAACCCATTTTTTCTCAGCTTCACCGGTACCTTTCCCAGAGCATTTCTTCCCCTCCCTCTCTCATAGGAACGTAGTGCTTATTTGGTACAAAAATGAATCTACGGGCCATATTCTCAAGGAAGGGGTGGAGAGAGGCGTTAGCCTTCTTGGCTTAACGCCTCTCTCCGCCACTTCGGAAACGCGAGGCTGCACCATATTCTCAAGGATATGGTGCAGCCAACTTAGCGCCAAGGCAGGCACCCTTGCACCAGAGTGCAAGTGTGTCTGCAAGCAGGGAGGTTTGTTTATGTACAGGAAGGTGCCCCTTCCTGCACATAAACAAACCTTAAATGACAGTTTGTAACTTACATGTGTGCTGCTTCATGCAGCACACATGTAAGCTACAAAATGGCATTTCAAAAAAAGGTTTGTTCATGCACAGGAAGGGACACCTTCCTGTACATGAACAAACCATGGCATTTTGCTTTTTCCATATGTGCTGCACAAGGCAGCACACATGGAAAAAGCAGAAACGAGGAGAAATAAAGCATTTCTCCTCGTTTCGCCACCTCCAGACCATATTTTTCCTGGTCTTAAGTTTGGCGCTACCTCCTATTTACGCTGCCCTTGTGAATAGGAGGTAGCGTCAAACTCAATGGGGCATATTCTCAAGGACTTACCGCCGAGTTAGCGGCACTTTATCGCAGCCAAAGTGGCGATAGATTTATCGCCCTATTCACAAGCTGGTGCTAACAGCCGATATCGCCAGTTTTCCTGCGATAGCAGCCGCAAAAAACATCGCCACGGATGACAAGGGCAACTAACGCTAATGAGAAGCAGAGTAGGCGTTCCCGTGCAAAAACTCGCGACAACACCACTTCGCAACATTCTCAACGACCAGCCAGATCGGCGATAAGATCACAAAACATGCGATAAGGCGCGTTAGCAGCAGGGAATTAACACCTGCTCTTTCCTGCATCAGAAATGGGAGCCCAGCCCACAGCCACACCAGAAGAACAACAGATGCCATCTAGCTACTGATCATGCAGCCGGACACCCAAGAGGGCCACAACACCCACCGCCACCTCCCCCCCAGGGCCCTCCCCGGGGCCCTACCCCGGAGAAAGATATTTTACATCAACTCTACGAAATCATGAACAAAACAATTCGCCTGATGTCGCACAAGTACAACAATTAACATTCATGTGTGGTCAGATAAAGGAGAATCATTCGTTCATCTTTGAATTTCCAAACAAATCATTTTATTCAAATTTAACTCAAAACAACTATTCGGAAGAGTCATGGTGGGTCTTCTCTGGACAATCTGTAAGACACAGCCTGCAAGACAAAATTCAAGATAAGAAGGTGTGTCATGCGCTCATCAAAGGACAGAGAGAGAGAGAAAGCGAGAGAGAAAGAAAGGGAGAGAGAAAGTGAAAGATAGGGAGAGGGAGAAAGAGAGAGAAAGGGGGAGAGAGGGAGAAGGAGAGAGAGAGAAAACAGAGGAAGAGAGAGAGAGACGGTGAAAGGAAGAGAGGGAGAAGGAGAGAGAGAGAGTAACAGAGGAAGAGAGAGAGCCAGTGAAAGGAAGAGAGGGAGAGGGAGAGAGAGTGCCGACACTGCGGACCCAGGCCTCACTGCTCACCTGCTGCCACCGGTGTGTCTCCAACCACGTGCTGGTATACACTGCAGTCCACCAGGTCCCTTATCTGAAACAGAGTCCAGATTTATGAATGGCAGAGTTCATATCATTGCACACGCCATCATCGCTTGGCCGCCCCTGCGCACACAGGCTGCTGCACCCCAGCGCCTCCCGCCACCCAGCGGTGTTGCCCGCCCCTGCGCACCCAGGCCTCACTGCTCACCTTCCGCCACCAGCATGTCTCCAAGAGGGCCCACCACGTGCCGGTGCAAGCTCCAAGCCCGGGGCCCGAGACCTTGATAGACTCCACATCATGCAGCTCCGCCCCGCGGGCCACCAGATCACACATGTGATTCTGGGTCTTGATTTCGCAATGGCAGAGATCATATCAGTGCACACTGCATCATCGCAGGCTGCACACCCGCTCAGCTCTATAGGCGCCACTAACTCTGTGAACCGTGAGGCAATGCCACGTGGCGGTAGGCCCGCGCTGCCCGCTGGCTCAGGCCTACACTGCGGTCCAGCAGGGCTCACACAAATCCTTACCAGTCCGGACCGTCAGGACGGCGCATCATCGCAGGCTGCACACCCGCTCAGCACTTAAGGTGCCCCTACCTCAGTGCACCGAAAGTCACCGTCCCGTGGCGGTAGGCCCATGCCGGCCACAGTGTATCCGGTGCCACCAACTCTGTGCAAGGCAAGTCATGGACCATTTATGATTGAGTCTCTTGATATGCCAGGCGGACGCAGCCATGTCACCTCCGGCAGTGGGGAAGAACTGGGACACGTAGCGTCGTCGTCCCCCCCTTTATGCGTAAGCCGAGTGGGCTGGGTCGGCGTACTCCAGGCCAGCATAGGGGTGTGAATAATTATCCCTGGGCTCTGGGTGTGGTTCATTTCTGGGCTGGACAGGAAACCAACTGATGCGTGTGTCTCTCTTGCAGTGTCTGCGCCACACTACCCGCAATCGACAATGTTGCAATGTTGCATGCACCCGGAGGGCGGCCGCGCACGAAGGGATTGTACAAGGAGCGCAAGGCCGCTCGAGCTCTTGGCTCATGCATGCCAACTGTTGTGTGTGTATCGCTATTGGTGCACCATAAGCCTAAGGCTTGAAAGCTCCTTTGTCTCAATACATAAGGCGGAAGAACATCTGCGCCTCCGACCTTGGTCTTGCATGTGGCAGGCACCCCCTGAGAGAGATACCATAGCAGATGATGACGACTCCCACACTACGCACAGCGCTAATGAAAGACCAACGTATCCACACCTCACACACAGAAGTTCTTGCTCGAGGTACTCTTGCATGGAATGCCCTTGACACTTACGTACATGACAACCCATACGTCCAAACATTGCACACACATACGACTCATTGCTCTGAGCTGTGGCATATCATCCACATAACTGCTGCAGGTCAGAAGAGTGCCGGTTCTTCGAGAGCCACCAACGCAATGGCAGAACATCCCGGGCGCATGCACAACGCCTGTCACGTGGAACTGTACCATGACCGAATGCTGCCTGTTAGTGTCTGATGCATTGGTCTGCATTTGTGGCCCTTGTCTTGCCCGTACTGACACGCACATGCTAATAAAGTCTACCACTAGTGTTCAACTGGGATGAGTGTTGATTAGAATGACAAATCGTGTGCCTCAATGAGTATTGTCCGTACACAGGGAGGGACTGACTGACGCATTTCACTTAGGGGTGAGTCCCTATTGACAGCGCCACCTCTGTGAGCCAGACATAGTGGTTGGGATAGTTGCTGATAGACCTGTGCTCTTACGTGTCTTCAGCAATGTGAGTATGGTGTCCATATTCTTGCCATGTGGATCAATGTGATCCATCACTACAGGCTGTGTCCACCCAGTTGAGTGTGAGTAGGTATGCGAAGTTGATGTTCTGTTGTCAAATGTGATGGTGGACACTACTTTAGGCCTGCCAACGACTTTGACATTTCATACCCAGCCCTATTTCTTACATTGCGTGGGGCAAAGTTGAGAAATTGCGCGATTGTTGTTTCAGAGCAATGAGGCCACAGCTAGTGCACACATTCCCAGTCATCTCACTTCCTATGTGTGTCACGGTCAAACATGCGCATTGCTTTCATTTCCCAGGGTGTAACTTTTTGGGCAATCAATGTCCTTACATTCATCCATACTTTCATACTTGATCGATTATGGACATGACACATCTGTGTGAATTTTAATGATTTATTCACATTCGGTGGAGTGTCGGAGCTGGAGCAGTACATGGCCATGCAAACCCCACATTACATTGTAGCCCAGTGGAGGGCCAGTCAGAGTCATTTAGGGATTGACAAGTACATCGGAAGAGGAAGAGTACAGTCCGCAGTCTGATTGCTGTGTCATTGGTAAGCAAACAAAATATGGCAGTCCATGTCGAGGTCCAAGGTGAGTGTCGCAGAGTGTTTTGGGGGACAGTGGGAGGTGTTGTTACAGGGCATGATGCAGAGGGCAGAACCAAGCTGAAATAGGGCATATGGCGGAGAAGAATGCTACTGGCTCCTTCTCACTGCAAAGGTGGAATCACCCGCATCTTCGTCCCCTATGTCATCTGTCTGACATGTGGGTGCTGATGTTTGGTCTGCAGCACTGTGTGCTACTGACACATTAGGGGCCGGAGATGTGTGTGTAGTAGTACCAGCAGCATTCATCAGCGACTGACTTAGTGGCAGCAATGCGATGATGAGGATCTGCAGGGCATGGAAGTTCCCAACAACTTTTCGCTGGTGTGCATCCGTGGCAGCCATTCTTTCCGCAAGCATCCGCTCCATGTTCTCCATTATCCTCAGCATCTGTGCCAACTCTCGGCTGACATCGCTGAGGCCACTCTGACTAGACAGTTGTTCTCCTCTCAGAGTCATGACTCCAGCGATGTCGGGCATGGATTGTTGGACATCATGGAGCGAACTGTGGGTGTCCGTTAGGGAGTGTAAGTGGTCCCTGATGGGACTTAGACACCCACGTATGTCATCTAGTTTGGCTGCCATGAGGTCGAACCCCACCCGCACCTGTTCAGCCACCTCCTTCTGGCAGTCTAACTCATGGCCTTGGAATGCGATGTGTTCTTCGGTGAGGTCCTGGGAGCCAGCCATGGTGGTGGGTGCTTCCTGCTGTGTGGTCTGTGCAGGGGGTGGGGTCTCCTCGAAGCAGCTGGGCTGTCCTGCTCCTGGAGGTGGGTTGCCGTAGCTGTCCATGAGCTGTTGTAGGGCGTCATGTGGAAGGTGCGGAGGTCCTCTTCATCATCACTGATGAGTTGTCTGGTCTGCTCTGCAAGAGGTGTTGATTGTCCCTCTGCAATGTGAAGGGGAGATGCATTTTAACATTGTGTTGACATGTATGTTGACGCATTGTTCAAGTTTACATACAGACTGCATGACAATGTACATTGTGACTGTTTGGGAGGAGCTGACTATTTGATGCGGGACAGTGGACATTTGAACTACATCACGGATGTGAGGTTGTACACATACATTATCATCTCACAGTTTCCTGCTATGCCAGATGTGATTGGCCAGTTTCTACGCACAAGTGGAACCAGTTGTGTCCTCTGTTCTGTAGTGAGAGTGTTGCACTTTGTACCACATTGTCGTCAATGATGATGTGCTGTTATTGCTATGTGTGTGTGCTGCATTGTGGGAGAGTCGCCCCTGCAGCTGTGATTTTGCTGCCCCTTATCCCTTTGAGGCGGTGTGCCTTTGACTTCTGTGCTTCTACAGTGCTGAGATGTTGCAGACTTGGCTAATTTTGGCTCTAGTTCGAATTTTGGACTCTTGGGCAAGGTTTATCCGCAGATGTGTTGTTGACGTCAGGGGTTGTTTGTGCACGTGGATGTGTCAGAGTGTGACCTGCTCCTTTACGGATGTGTTCCATACTCAGCCACCTCAGTGTCGTGCACCATGTCATGATAATTGGACTGCAGCCATGCTGTTCGTCATGCAGTGTCACTTGCATTGTCAGTGTGGCTCACAGACACGCAGCTTTGCTGGTTTTAACACGTGTGCATGGGTTGGTTGTGAGATTGGTGCTGTGTGGGGAGGGACCCCTTTGTGCCCATAGTGGACAGGGGCCTACTTGCTGTTTGTATGTGTGCTGCAGTGTGCCAAGGGGATCAGGGATATGATCCAGAGTCATTGTGGGTGTGCAGTGTGCTGTACTTAATTGTGCATGTGTGCCATTTTGCCAATCTCCCCCGTCCCCCCAGTCCCTGTTCGGTACTCACCCTGGTGCTGTTGTGTCAGGTCATGTCGAGCAGTGTCCGGGCCCCCAACTCCTGCCACCGTCTCCCCACTGATGACTGTGGACACCATTTCCTCCATCTCATCCAGCTCCTGGTGTTCCCCTGGACTGCCACCTACAGTCTGCATTGCTGCCTGATGGTTATCAGCGAGTTTCTTCTTGGTTTTGCGCTTTGCATCATTCCAGCGCCTCTTGACCTCTCCAATTGTCCTCCTCCTGACTCCGACTGCATTTACCTTGTCCAGGATGGACTGCCATATTGCATTTTTATTTGCCAATGACACGTTGGAGGTGACGTACAGTTGTTGGTGGTGTTCTATCACCTCTGTGATGATGATCCTGTTTTCCTGTGGACTGAACCTCGTCTTCCTCGTCTTCTTCTCCTTGCCCTTCCGTGACCTCGAGGTCCCAGGCTGGTCCTCCTGGGGGCTTGTGGGGTTCTGGTCGTCCTCTGTACTTGCTCCGGCTTCCTCCATGGTGCTACGCAGTTTAAATTATTTTGTTTGTGTTTTTCAGTGCTTTTATTGTGCATTTTCCCGCATGACGCGTGGGAATTGCAGGCCTGTCGCTGGTTATCGCTGATTTTTGTATCGCGATTTGGGGCATCGCAACTTTTTTCGCGTTCGTGTTTCGCATTTTTTCGGCGTCGCGTTAATTTTAACGCGGTCATTTGGCGCGTTATCGTGAGACTATCGCATGGTGCCACCGGGTTGAGAATACAACGTTAACATGGTGTTATTTTCCCGCGATGGACTGCGATGTGCAAAGTTGCGTTAAGCTAATTTTGCGATAATTATCACACGTTCTTGAGAATATCCCCCAATGGGTGTTGCGGTGGAACGCCCACCGCAACACCCACTGCACGCCCCCTTCACGCTAAAAACAGCTTGAAGGGGACCCTATTCACAAGGCAGCGTTAAGCAGCGTTAAGCCACTTAATGTGGCTTAACACTGCCTTGTGAATAGAGGCGAAGCCCCTATCGCCACAACAATGTCACTGAAAGTGACGTTGTGGTGGCGATGGGGGCTTGAGAATATGCCCCTACATTTCTTCTTTAACAACACAGGTATCATAGTTAATTTGAACGTAATATCTGTAAAACTGACTCTTCCTCATTTTACACATCAGTAAGTACCTTTTAACTCCTCTTAAAATGCTCATTTCTGATCAAATTAAAGAACTCTAATAATTTATGTGAAAAGTGACTTTCCAACAAAAAATTTGTATTTCGACAGGTCAATACCTGACCTTAGGTGTGTGGTATTCCTTCCCCCTCTAATAAAGTGTCAAAGGGAGACACCTTTTAGAGCTTTAGAAACTAGATCATCAGTTGAATTTCACCTAACACTAGATCAGGAGTTAATGTATTGATTTCAGCTAAGGATTAATAAATCCCAAATATCTCATGCCAAAGATGAGGGCAGCTCGGCGACTTCGAACACATTGATATATATTTACTCCCTTATCATGGACCCCCAACTTAGAAGCCATTGCAGCAGTCTAGAAACAATATGATCCTTACAAGGATGATAGTGATGAGACCAGAAAAATAATTAAAGTCAGTAAGTAAGGATGGAAAACACAGCCATATTTCAAGACACTCTTATTTACAGAGAGTTTGCGAATAACTTGTGACCCACAAACTTCTGCATCTTTGGAGCATATTTAGATGTCATTCTGGGTGACATCAACAAGAGATTTGACAGCCCAAATTGCTACAGCTTCATAGTACTACAACTAGCGTTGAAGCTCACTCTCTCCAATAACCCACGTCGGGATCTCCCCATGTAACAGGCCATTCACAAGTTGTGATCTCCCTTAACCCAGTGTCAGTCAACATTAAAGGTATTGACCTTGGAGCAATCCTCACCTAATTTCTTTAATTTAAAATATCTCAACAAGATCTTTAAACAACTCCCGTTTGTACTCAATTGCATATACATATTGGTTTAAACTCAACAATGAAGAACTGGAAAACATTCTTACACATACTTTAAACATTGAACTTTGAACAGATACTTGAAGTAGAAAACTAATGCATATGGATGAACACATCTTTTTATAAAGTAATCTCTGTGAAAACCTCACCATAAAAAAGGAAATGATGACACCATGAATGAAGAAAATAACACAGTAAAAAACAAAACAAAATTGTGCTTCCTTTACTGACAATGATGCAAATCAAAAACTAATCAAGATAAATATACAACAGGATTTATAAACTGTCCATCACACAGCCAAAAATGAGCTCCCTACTCAAATGGGATTTCTGACACCAAGTACCCCAGAAAGGAACTCCACAAATTACTATTAGAATTTCACAATCCAGAATGCACCTCTTTGTCATTGCCTTAAACACGAGAATTATGTAATATATTGGCAAAAAACGTAATTATCAAAGCAAAAACATTAGTTCTGTACCTACTAAACAGAACAACAAGATTCCAATCGGAACATCGGTATAGAGCGAACACTTTGAAAAACAAAGGTACTTACGCTGGGGGGCATGGCTGAACATCGATGCCGCAGGTCTCGTATTTCGGAGCTCCCGACCGGGGATCCCCCATTGGACTGAATCCTACAGGCATTTTGACTCCAGGGGGCCCCCATTCATAGTAGGGACCCTTGAAGTGCTGTGGCATACTTTGACAGCTCTGTGGGTAGAAGTCCCTGCCATAAACTGAGCTTTTAAGAAAGCCTGCATATCCAGCGTGGTGGTGCCCACAAGATGGCGGCTGCGATAGACTGGAGACTGCGCTGAGCCCCGGAACTGATGGCACAGACCTGAAGGCGGCTTCCAGTGCAGCCGCTGAGGGGGTGTACGAGAAGAGTGGACCCAGACAGCCCTGTTTGTGGGGCACTGAGTGGAGCTCATGAACTCCGGCGCACGCCCGAGAACCCAGCATCTTTGTAGGTACGGGACGAACCGTGGGAGCGGCCATGCAACTGGGCCTGCTCTGGGAGATGGGCCGAACACTACTGGAGCGACCTGATGAGAAGCACTCTGCGGGAGCAGTGGCGACAGAAAAGTGGCGGCGCACTGGGGCTGACCAAAACCACTGAGACTTTGCACCTGAAAGACTATCCGGCCTAGCCGGGGACCTGAGGAAAGTAAGTGGCAGTGCTGGGGATCACCTGGTGGATTGAACAAGCCTAGCTGGACCGTATTGTTGCGGAGCGTGGAGACCTTGGCTCATTCTGGGGGGGGGTGCTTTCCCCTATACTGTGGCTGAACAGCTGACACCGACTGGCCTGGGTCCCAGTTTGCGGACGTGAACTGTCTGTTGGATCTGCAGCATGGCGTGGGCCGCTTTAAGCGCATCCGAGGACTGGCAAGCAGTGGGGATCGGAGAAAACGCTTGCACATAGCATGGATGCAGGAGACAACGGTGGGCCACGGGCTACAAGAGTACTGAGAGGGACCTTGTAGGGTGATGCAGTGGAACAAGACTGGCTGCGTGGCCTGGACCCCCTGAAGTTATAGAAGGGGAAAGCCGGCATACCCTACTGAGCTCACAGAACGTTTGTGGCCCAGAGAGAGAGTGGTACCACTTGGGAGTGGCAACCTCCTTTAGTCCCTGATGACTCCGGATCATCGACCCTGTAGCTAGGTATCGCCTCCTGAGATCCTGCATGGGAACGGCACTCTTGAGACCCTGGGGACTGAGGTGGCCCCCTTTGTGTGGACAACATTAGAACAGTACCTGTTGCATTGTTGGGGACTTAACTGAGCTGCATTACCCTGTTGGGGGTAACCCTCTGAGGGAAAATGAACACTTGCATGTTGTCTGGGGGCTTAGGGTTGTTTAGCTGCCCCAAGAGATGTACACTGGTGCCCCCTCAAATCCATGTCAATTTTACGTTGAGAGGAGGGGTCCTCTCCTAACATCGCCGCGGTCCATAGAGGCACTATTGACTTGACAGTTGGGGGCCCCCCTCCTAGGTGCTTTTCTTCTCTGCCTGTGCACCATGGGACGTTGAGTTCCTGGAAGCCAATGCTGGTGAGGCCCAAGCTGAGAATCTGTGGGATATGGACCGCTTCGTGGATTTTGCTTGCCAAGTTCAGGTTCAGATCGTGAACAATCAGGCCCTCCTGTTTTGTGAAATACCCCTGTTGTGATTGAGGAGTGGCAGACATTTGTCAATTGGCCATCATGGGCAAAGCGGCATGGCGGCGAGACCCAGAGGTGGGAGGACAAAAGTAATTTCAGGCTCCGTGGGAGAGATGGCGGGAGCGCTCCCATTATTGCAGGAGGTGACTCAAGAGGGGCTCACACTCTGAAATGTTATGTAGGCATCACTGCTTCTAGAGAGGCACTGGAAACAAAGATTGATACTCTGTGGGAGGACCGGGGCATTCTGAGAGGCGATCATCAGCGCCTTGCAAAACCTGTCACAACTGCAGAGAGAACACTGGCAGATGTCCCTCCGAATATCTCCATGCTGCGGAACAGACTGGCTACTATGGAGGATAAAGTCCAAATGCTGGTGATCAGGGCTGAGGACAGTGAAAATAGATCAAGGAGAAACAATATGCGAATCAGAGGCCTTCCAGAATGCACTGAGGGGAAAAATATGGCAGACTATTTGGAACACTGGCTATGCGATGAAGTAGCTCTGGAGGGCCTCTCCCCGGTCTAAGACCTAGAGAAGGCACATAGAGTTCCAGCTCTACCACCCCTGCCAGGGGTGCCACAGTGCCCAGTGGTGGCCAAGCTACTCTACTACAGAGACCACTAACACATTTTAACGCAGGCTAGGAAACGGGGGAATGTTCAAGTGGCTAAAAGTAAGGTCATGATATTCCCTTACTTTACCAAGGAGGTTCAAAAGCAACGTTCCACCTTTAATGGAGGCCAAGTGCCGGCTCCGCCAGGTGGGCCTGCCCTATGCCATGCTGTTTCTGGGCCATCTGCGGGTGGTTACACCGGAGGGGATGCAGTTGTTCACAACCCCCAAGATGTGTGGGATTGGATCGAGGCACACATGCAGGCTGGTTCAAGCAGGTGGTCACCACGGCACACTTCTAAGCACAAGAAGATGAAGAAAAGAGGTGGCAAAGCACCTTCGGGAGCTGAGGCACAAAGGAAGCAGCAGCGAGCAGTCGAAGTAGTAGCCGCAATGAGCATAGGGGCGTGAGCCCAGCATCATCATTGAGCAGAGAAGATGCCCAGGACTCTGACTGCACTAGAGATACTAGCTCAGCAGAGAACTCAGATACTGAACTGCCTAATGGTCACACCTGGCACGGCAGATGAACTCATATAGCATTGAGGGTGAGCGGCATGCATTTACTACTGACTGATGATGGAGGGGGGCTTTTAATATGTGTAACACTAATTATTCTGATAATTGTTATCATGAGCCCTGGGGATCATGCTTCAATTGTTTCCATTAGTCGGATGGGGGGACCTGGGTGGGGGACCACAGAACGGTCACCGCTTTCACCCTGTTGAGGTTGCAGTGGGTACACCCACAAATGTATGCCTGTTGGCTGAATGTTTGGACGAGGGGGTTGCCCTGCTTGTCCTGGACAGTGGGAGTTGACATGTTTGCTGTTTGTTTGTTGTGTTATGGGATTCGGTACATGCCTTGCATAAGGACTCCTGTGTGGGCGCAACTGCGGAGAGCTGAAACAGCTGGAACATGCATGCCCGATGAGGTCATCTGAGATATTCTCCCAGTGCTTCATGGCGTCCACCATAAAGTATAAGGTTTTATCATGGAATTTTGTTTAGATGCATATATATATATATATATATATATATATATATATATATATTATCTACTGGCGGTCGCCAGTAGATAGTTATAGTTAAAACCTATTATCCATAGGAAATCCGCGACATTCTATTTGAAATAACGTTGGCGCCGGTTGACGAATGTTCGCGAAAGTTTCCAACTTGTTGGGGCGCTCCGGTCCGCTCCTATCCTGAAAGTCTCGGGGTGATACGTCAAGCGGGGGCCGAGAAAAAGGGGGGTCCCAAAACGTGTTTTCCCATTCATTTTTCCATAGGAACCTTTAGTCACGGCTACAGCCCGAACTGCTGAACGGAATTACACCAAATTTGGCAAAGAGGTAGCCCTTGGTTCAGTGTCGTGCCTTTTGCTTAAATGGTGTAAATCCGTTCAGTAGTTCCTGAGAAAATCAAAAGTAAAGTCACATATATATCTGGGCGGAGCCTAACCACACATGTCATCGTGAGATCTGATTGGCTGTCAGCACTTCATCCTGGAATTGCTGGCAGCCATCTTGGGACCAATATAAATGATAGTACCTCATTGAAATGCATTGTAGTGAATAGAAGATTTTGAGGGTCACCAAAAGGAGAACTATAAAGGGTGATAACAGGCTTTAGTTACATTAGAATTTATTTGGTGATGGTACCATACTAATTTTAGGAATTGTGGTGTATTCTAAGGTGATTTTACCATGTGAAAAACCTTCTGCTGGGATATCATGAATCATGTTTGAGAGAACACTATTTTCTCATGCTTGTCCCATGGAGGTTTGGAAGGTGCTCCAGAAGCTAAAATGAGAGCATATTTTCTGTAAATTCACATTATCTTTCTCACTCATGTGAGAATGAAGTCTGACATTCTCAGTAAAACATGTACATCCAACAAGGGCAGAGACTGTCAGTTGATTCCTTTGTGTTCTACTGCAGCTTCCCAGAGTGTTCTAAAGAACAACTAGAGTGCTAACAGCCTTACTTATGACAAAAGTATGGCACACCTGAAGCCATCTTGATTGGAATAAACTGGTAACACTTAAACAATTTAATTTAAAAAGGAACAAAATGATGGGGTTCATTTTGTCATAGAAAGTATGGTTAGTGCTGTAGAAAGAAAAATTAGGACATGTTTCAAGTGTGATCTCAAATATCTTCCTGTTATATTTCAACAGGAGCAGCCTGCCAGTTGATGCCTTTGTGTTCTACTGCAGCTTCCCAGAGTGTTCTAAAGAACAACTAGAGTGCTAACAGCCTTACTTATGACAAAAGTATGGCACACCTGAAGCCATCTTGATTGGAATAAACTGGTAACACTTAAAACATTTAATTTAAAAAGGAACAAAATGATGGGGTTCATTTTGTCATAGAAATTATGGTTAGTGCTGTAGAAAGAAAAATTAGGACATATTTCAAGTGTGATCTCAAATATCTTCCTGTTATATTTCAACAGGAGCAGACTGCCAGTTGATGCCTTTGTGTTCTACTGCAGCTTCCCAGAGTGTTCTAAAGAACAACTAGAGCGCTAACAGCCTTACTTATGACAAAAGTATGGCACACCTGAAGCCATCTTGATTGGAATAAACCGGTAACACTTAAAACATTTAATTTAAAAAGGAACAAAATGAGGGGTTCTTTTTGAAATAGAAATTATGGTTAGTGCTGCAGAAAGAAAAATTAGGGCATGTTTTAAGTGAGATCTCAAATCCTCTTCTATTTCATTAGAAAATTCTGACATGCAGACTGAAACAATCACTTTCAATACCAGCAGCAGACTACCAGTTAACTCCCTGGTGAGCAGTAGCTTTACTCCAGTGATCTAATGAGCAACTAGAGTGCTAACATTCTGAATTTATGGCAGATGTGAGACACATCTGAATGCCTTCTTGATGGAATCAAAGTAAAAACTGAAAGCATTTCCTACTGAGGAGACTGCAGTAAATGAAGAAATTAGGAAACTTCATAACAAAGAAGTCTTCCAAGATGGCCACCAGTGAAAAAAGAGCCCAAATGTAGCACAAATATTACCCAGATGTAGCCCACATATAGCCCAATGACAAAAGTGTGCAAAACACTTTTTATTTTTAGTTTTTTTGCAGTTTTATGTAGTGCAGACTGGTCAGGTATTGGAGCATTGCATCTTAAAACATGACCCCCTACACTACAAAAACACCACTGCACTACCTTAAACCCTAAAACACTACCCCCAGCACGAACCCCTACACTACACAAGCACCACTGCACTATCCTAAACCCTAAAACACTACCCCCAGCACGACCCCCTACACTACCCAAACACCACTGCACTAACCTAAATCCTAAAACACTACCACCAGCACGACCCCCTACACTACCCAAACACCACTGCACTACCCTAAAACATGACCCCCTACACTACACAAACACCACTGCACTACCCTAAACCCTAAAACACTACCCCCAGCACGACCCACTACACAAGCACCACTGCACTACCCTAAACCCTAAAACACTACCCCCAGCACGACCCCCTACACTACACAAACACCACTGCACTACCCTAAACCCTAAAACACTACCCCCAGCACGTCACCCTACACTACCCAAACACCACTGCACTAACCTAAATCCTAAAACACTACCCCCAGCACGACCCCCTACACTACCCAAACACCACTGCACTACCCTAAAAGATGACCCCTACACTACACAAACACCACTGCACTACCCTAAACCCTAAAACACTACCCCCAGCACGACCCCCTACACTACACAAGCACCACTGCACTACCCTAAACCCTAAAACACTACCCCCAGCACGACCCCCTACACTGCCCGAACACCACTGCACTGCCCTAAACCCTGAAACACCAGCCCCTGCATGACCCCCTACACTGCCCGAACACCACTGCACTGCCCTAAACCCTGAAACACCACCCCTAGCACGACCCCCTACACTGCCCGAACACCACTGCACTGCCCTAAACCCTGAAACACCACCCCATTCACGACCCCCTACACTGCCCGAACACCACTGCACTGCCCTAAACCCTGAAACACTACCCCAGCAAGACCCCCTACACTGCCCGAACACCACTGCACTGCCCTAAACCCTGAAACATCACCCCCAGCAAGACCCCCTACACTGCCCGAACACCACTGACCTAAACCCTGAAACACCACCCCCAGCACGACCCACTACACTGCCCAAACACCACTGCACTGCCCTAAACCCTGAAACACTACCCCCAGCATGACCCCCTACACTGCCCGAACACCACTGCACTGCCCTAAACCTTGAAACACCAGCCCCTGCACGACCCCCTACACTGCCCAAACACCACTGCACTACCCTAAACCCTGAAACATCACCCCCAGCACGACCCCCTACACTGCCCGAGCACCACTGCACTGCCCTAAACCCTGAAACACCAGCCCCAGCACGACCCCCTACACTGCCCGAACACCACTGCACTGCCCTAAACCCTGAAACACCAGCCCCAGCACGACCGCCTACACTGCCCGAACACCACTGCACTGCCCTAAACCCTGAAACACCAGCCCCAGCACGACCCCCTACACTGCCCGAACACCACTGCACTGCCCTAAACCGTGAAACACCAGCCTCAGCACGACCCCCTACACTGCCTGAACACCACTGCACTGCCCTGAACCCTGAAACACCAGCCCCAGCACAACACCCTACACTGCCCGAACACCACTGCACTGCCCTAAACCCTGAAACACCACCCCGTGCATGACCCCCTACACTGCCCGAACACCACTGCACTGCCGTAAACCCTGAAACACCACCCCCAGCGCGACCCCCTACACTGCCCGAACACCACTGCACTGCCCTAAACCCTGAAACACCACCCCCTGCACAACCCCTACACTGCTCAAACACTACTGCACTGCCCTAAACCCAGAAACACCATCCCCAGCACGACCCCTATACTGCACGAACACCACTGCACTACCCTAAACCCTGAAACACTACCCCCAGCAAGACCCCCTACACTGCCCGAACACCACTGCACTGCCCTAAACCCTGAAACATCACCCCCAGCAAGACCCCTACACTGCCCGAACACCACTGCCCTAAACCCTGAAACACCACCCCCAGCAAGACCCCCTACACTGCCCAAACACCACTGCACTGCCCTAAACCCTGAAACACCAGCCCCAGCACGACCCCCTACACTGCCCGAACACCACTGCACTGCCCTAAACCCTGAAACACCACCCCTGCACGACCCCCTACACTGCCCGAACACCACTGTACTGCCCTAAACCCTGAAACCCCACCCCCAGCATGACCCCCTACACTGCCAGAACACCACTGCACTGCCCTAAACCCTGAAACACCACCCCCTGCACGACCCCCTACACTGCCCGAACACTACTGCACTGCCCTAAACCCTGAAACACCACCCCCAGCACGACCCCCTACACTGCACGAACACCACTGCACCGCCCTAAACCCTGAAACACTACCCCCAGCAAGAGCCCCTACACTGCCCGAACACCACTGCACTGCCCTAAACCCTGAAACATCACCCCCAGCAAGACCCCCTACACTGCCCGAACACCACTTCCCTAAACCCTGAAACACCACCCCCAGCAAGACCCCCTACACTGCCCGAACACCACTGCACTGCCCTAAACCCTGAAACACCACCCCCAGCAAGACCCCCTACACTGCCCGAACACCACTGCACTGCCCTAAACCCTGAAACACCAGCCCCAGCACGACCCCCTACACTGCCCGAACACCACTGCACTGCCCTAAACCCTGAAACACCACCCCCAGCACGACCCCCTACACTGCCCGAACACCACTGCACTGCCCTAAACCCTGAAACACCAGCCCCAGCACAACCCCGTACACTGCCCGCACACCACTGCACTGCCCTAAACCCTGAAACACCAGCCCCAGCACAACCCCATACACTGCCCGAACACCACTGCACTGCCCTAAACCCTGAAACACCAGCCCCAGCACGACCGCCTACACTGCCCGAAAACTACTGCACTGCCCTAAACCCTGAAACACCCCCCCAGCAAGACTACCTACACTGGCCGAACACCACTGCACTGCCCTAAACCCTCAAACACCACCCCCTGCACGACCCCCTACACTGCCCAAACACTACTGCACTGCCCTAAACCCTGAAACACCACCCCTCAGCACGACACGCTACACTGCCCGAACACCACTGCACTGCCATAAACCCTGAAACACCACCCCAGCACGACCC
Source organism: Calotriton arnoldi (assembly GCA_963921515.1). Lineage (NCBI taxonomy): Eukaryota > Metazoa > Chordata > Amphibia > Caudata > Salamandridae > Calotriton > Calotriton arnoldi. The sequence continues at coordinate 441,076 of CAWUFW010011989.1, read as the reverse complement.
CCTACACTGCCCGAACACCACTGCACTAAACCCTGAAACACCACCCCTGCACGACCCCCTACACTGCCGGAACACCACTGCACTGCCCTAAACCCTGAAACACCACCCCCAGCACGACCCCCTACACTGCCCTAACACCACTGCACTGCCCTAAACCCTGAAACATCACCCCCAGCACAACCCCCTACACTGCCTGAGCACCATTGCTCTGCCCTAAACCCTGAAACACTAGCCCCAGCACGACCCCTACACTGCCCGAACACCACTGCACTGCCCTAAACCCTGAAACACCACCCCCAGCACGACCCCCTACACTGCCCGAACACCACTGCACTGCCCTAAACCCTGAAACACCAGCCCCAGCAAGACCCCCTACACTGCCCGAACACCACTGCACTGCCCTAAACCCTGAAACACCAGCCCCAGCATGACCCCTACACTGCCCGAACACCACTGCACTGCCCTAAACCCTGAAACACCAGCCCCAGCATGACCCCCTACACTGCCCGAACACCACTGCACTGCCCTAAACCCTGAAACACCAGCCCCAGCACGAACCCCTACACTGCCCGAACACCACTGCACTGCCCTAAACCCTGAAACACCAGCCCCAGCACCACCCCCTACAATGCCCGAACACCACTGTACTGCCCTAAACCCTGAAACACCACCCCCTGCACCGCCCCCTACACTGCCCGAACACCACTGCACTGCCCTAAACCCTGAAACACCACCCCATGCATGACCCCCTACACTGCCCGAACACCACTGCACTGCCCTAAACCCTGAAACACCACCCCCTGCACCACACCCTACACTGCCCGAACACCACTGCACTGCCCTAAACCCTGAAACACCACCCCCTGCACCGCCCCCTACACTGCCCGAACACCACTGCACTGCCCTAAACCCTGAAACACCACCCCCAGCATGACCCCCTTTACTGCTCGAACACCACTGCACTGCCCCAAACCCTGAAACACCACCCCCAGCATGACCCCCTACACTGCCCGAACACCACTGCCCTAAACCCTGAAACACCACCCCTGCACGACCCCCTACACTGCCCGAACACCACTGCACTGCCCTAAACCCTGAAACACCACCCCCTGCACGACCCCCTACACTGCCCGAACACCACTGCACTGCCCTAAACCCTGAAACACCACCCCCAGCACGACCCCCTACACTGCCAGAACACCACTGCACTGCCCTAAACCCTAAAACACCACCCCCAGCACGACCCCCTACACTGCCCGAACACCACTGCACTGCCCTAAACCCTAGAACACTACCCCCAGCATGACCCCCTACACTACCCGAACACCACTGCACTACCCTAAACCCTAAAATACTCCCCCAGCACGACCCCCTACACTACCCGAACACGACTGCACTGCCCTAAACCCTAAAACACTCCCCCCAGCACGACCCCCTACACTACCCGAACACCACTGAACTGCCCTAAACCCTAAAACACTCCCCCAGCACGACCCCCTACACTACCTAAACACCACTGCACTGCCCTAAACCCTAAAACACTACCCCCCGCATGACCCCCTACACTACCCAAATACCAATGCACTACCCTAATCCCTAAAACACTACCCCCCGCACAACCCCTACACTACCCAAAGACCACTGCAAGACCCTAAACTCTAAAACAATACCCCCCGCACGACTCCCTACACTACCCAAAGACCACTGCACTACCCTAAACCCTAAAACACGACCTCCTACACTACACAAACACCACTGCACTACCCTAAACCCTAAAAACTACCCCCAGCACGAACCCCTACACTACCCAAACACCACTGCACTACCCTAAACCATAAAACACTACCCCCAGCAGTACCCCTACGCTACCCAAACACCACTGCACTACCCTAAACCCTAAAACACTACCCCCAGCAGTACCCCCTACACTACCCAAACACCATTGCATTACCCTAAACCCTAAAACACTACCCCCAGCAGTATCCCCTACACTACCCAAACACCACTGCACTACCCTAAACCCTAAAACCCTAAAACACTAACCCCAGCACGACCCCCTACACTACCCAAACACCACTGTACTACCCTAAACCCTAAAACACTCCCCCCAGCACGACTCCCTACACTACCCAAACACCACTGCACTACCCTAAACCCTAAATCTACCCCCAGCATGACCCCCTACACTACACAAACACCACTGCACTACCCTAAACCCTAAAACACTACCCCCAGCACGACCCTCTTCACTTCCTAAACACAACTGCACAATTTGTTACAGGCGTTGCAACGCAGGCCTGTGGTGCTTACTGGAAGTACCTGGTGGGCTAGTTGGGCCCCAGGGACTCTCAGGATTCAAGGTGACCTAATCCCCCAACTTAAAACGCGCCACGGGGCGCGTTTCACAGTGGTGAAGGGAGGGGCGGGGCCTCAGGTGACATGTGCGCAAACACGCCCTGTGGTGCGTTTTAAGTTGGGGAGTTAATTCCCTTTGAATCCTGGGGGCCAACTAGCCCACCAGGTACCTTCAGTAAGCACAACAGAGTTGCGTTGCAGAGAGGTGAAAAAGGTGCGTGGCCTCGGAACGCCTCTCTGCAACTCAGCTCTGTGGTCCTAACTGTAGGTACCTGGGGGCTAGTTGGGCCCCAGGGACCCTCAGGATTCAAGGGGACTTAATCCCGCAACTTAAAACGCGCCACGGGGCGCGTTTGCACACATGTCACCTCAGGCCCCCTCCCTTCACCACTGTGCAAACGCGCACTGGCTCTGGTTAGTCAGAGTCAGTTACCACCAGTACCCGTCTGAAAAAGTTGTGGGCACAGGATGATTTTGCAACAAGGCCTCTTTCTGCTCCTCTGTTGGTTCTTTCTGCACATCTTTTGCTTCTTTCTGTGCATTTTTTCTTCTTTCTTCACATGTCCTACCTCTGTTGGCATAGTTAGAAACTAGCATTTAAAAAACCTTTGAAATTCACTTAAAAAATCATAGGTTTCAGGCACGTTATAGTTAGAAATTAGCATTTAAAAAACCTTTGAAATTCACTGAAAAAACCATAGGTTTCAGGCACGTTATAGTTAGAAATTAGCATTTAAAAAACCTTTGAAATTCACTGAAAAAACCATAGGTTTCAGACACGTTATAGTTAGAAATTAGCATTTAAAAAACCTTTGAAATTCACTGAAAAAACCATAGGTTTTAGGGACAGTTATAGTTAGTTGGACATTGCACTCGTACAAAACCCGTGAAATTCCCCTGTTATAGTTAGTTCAGCTAACTATAACTCGCGCCCCGCAATGCACTGCTGATGACGTCACATATTACATCACTCATGACATGGTCAGTGACATCACTGATGACATCACTGATGACATCTCAAATGACATCACTGATGACATCATCCATGTGATAATTTCATGCATCTTCTCACACCCTAATATAACTTTTGATACACCCACTCTAAATTACAGACTGCCATTCTCAAAACCATAGACACTCCAACACCAAAAACTACATACCCACTCACTGATTCTTAGGTCTACACACACATCCACTCACTCACCTGTACAGTCACTCATACTTACAGTCACTCAGTACAGGACTATCATATGCACTCATACACCTATATAAACACTCACACACCGCCACTCATCCATAGAGGTACTCACACACCTAGTCAGTCATGCAAAAAATTAATCACACACCCATTTACTCACCTATACAGTTATACACACACCAGCTCACTTACTCATACAAATACTAGCACATTCTTACGCTCTTATACAATAACTGATACAAGCACACACGCATCCATACAGCCACTCTCACAATAACACACTCTCACTTATAGCCATTTAAATACTCTAACACACATATATACTGCCTTTTACATATGTAGTTACTCGCACATGTACCACTGAGATATACATTCACTCACTAACACACCCATACACACACTCACCCACCCAAGCAGTCCATCACAGATGCACTCTTGAAATCATGCACCCAGTGAATCACCCACTCACACATCTATGTATAGAGTCACACACACCCCACCCACACAAACACTCAGGCAGCCATACAGATACTCAGAGAACCAATCAATAACCCATATAGACACTCATGTAGCTATTCGCAAATCCATGCATCCACTTACACACCAACAAACAGACGGATACAGACATTCACACAGTTTAGTCACTAACCCATGCATTCAGTAAGATACGTTTAATCACTCACTTGTAGAGTCAGTCACCACGTACTAAATCATCCATTCAGACACTTATACACCCACTCATTCTTCAATACGCCTTTCCCTATATATATTAAACATATTTAAACTTTACAGAAACACACAGTCACTGGATGATGTCATCAGTGATGTCATTTGAGATGTCATCAGTGATGTCATCAGTGATGTCACTGACCATGTCATGAGTGATGTAATATGTGACGTCATCAGCAGTGCATTGCGGGGCGCGAGTTATAGTTAGCTGAACTAACTATAACAGGGGAATTTCACGGGTTTTGTACGAGTGCAATGTCCAACTAACTATAACTGTCCCTAAAACCTATGGTTTTTTCAGTGAATATATATATATATATATATAGAGCCAATCCTGTATTCTGTAGATCAAAAGAACAAGCGCTGACACCGTGGAGATATGGCACTGGAATTCATTCCACAAGAAGGCCCTTTCGTGGTGCCGAATAAAAATACCTTGCTTGAGCCCTACCGGTGTGGCTAGATTTCTTCTGTTTCATGAAGGTAGAGTGATTGTGCATATATATATATATATATATATATATATATATATATATATATATATATATATATATTCACTGAAAAAACCATAGGTTTCAGATATGTTATAGTTAGAAATTAGCATTTAAAAAACCTTTGAAATTCACTGAAAAACCATAGGTTTTAGGGACAGTTATAGTTAGTTGGACATTTTACTCGTACAAAACCCGTGAAATTCCCCGTTATAGTTAGTTCAGCTAACTATAACTCGCGCCCCCGCAATGCACTGCTGATGACGTCACATATTACATCACTCATGACATGGTCAGTGACATCACTGATGACATCACTGATGACATCTCAAATGACATCACTGATGACATCATCCAGTGACTGTGTGTTTCTGTAAAGTTTAAATATTTTTAATATATATAGGAAAAGACGTATTGAAGAATGAGTGGGTGTGTAAGTGTCTGTATGGATGATTTAGTAGGTGCGTGACTGACTCTATAAGTGAGTGATTTAACGTATCTTATTGAATGCATGGGTTAGTGACTAAACTGGGTGAATGTCTGTATCCGTCTGTCTGTTGCTGTGTAAGTGGCTGCATGGGTTTGTGAATAGCTACATGAGTGTCTATAAGAGTTATTGATTTGTTGTCTGAGTATCTGTATGGGTGCCTGAGTGTTTGTGTGGATGGGGTGTGTGCGACTGTGCATAGATGTGTGAGTGGGTGATTCACTGGGTGGATGGTTTCAAGAGTGCATCTGTGATAGACTGTATGGGTGGGTAAGTGTGTGTAAGAGTGTGTTAGTGAGTGAATGTATGTCCCAGTGGTACATGTGTGAGTAACTACATATGTGAAAGGCAGTATATATGTGTGTTGGAGTATATAAATAGCTATAAGCGAGAGTGAGTGATTGTGATAGTGGCTGTATGGATGAGTGTGTGCTTGTATCAGTGATTATATAAGAGCGTAACAATGTGCTAGTATTTGTATGATTAAGTGAGCTGGTGTGTGTATAACTGTATAGGTGAGTAAATGGCAGTGTGTTTAATTATTTGCATGACTGACTAGGTGTGTGAGTACCTCTATGGATGAGTGGCGGTGTTTGAGTGTCTATATAGGAGTAAGAGTGCATATGATAGTCCTGTACTGAGTTGACCATAAGTATGAGTGACTGTACGGGTGAGTGAGTGGATGTGTGTGTGTAGACCTAAGAATCAGTGAGTGGGTATGTAGTTATTGGTGTTGGAGTGTCTATGGTTTTGCGAATGGCAGTCTGTAATTTAGATTGGGTGTATCAAAGGTTATATTAGGGTGTGAAGAGCTGCATCAGATTATCACGTGGATGATGTCATCAGTGATGTCATTTGAGATGTCATCAGTGATGTCATCAGTGATGTCACTGACCATGTCATGAGTGATGTAATATGTGACGTCATCAGCAGTGCATTGCGGGGCGCGAGTTATAGTTAGCTGAACTAACTATAACGGGGGAATTTCACGGGTTTTGTACGAGTAAAATGTCCAACTAACTATAACTGTCCCTAAAACCTATGGTTTTTTCAGTGAATTTCAAAGGTTTTTTAAATGCTAATTTCTAACTATAACATATCTGAAACCTATGGTTTTTTCAGTGAATTTCAAAGGTTTTTTAAATGCTAATTCCTAACTATAACATGTCTGAAACCTACGGTTTTTTCAGTGAATTTCAAAGGTTTTGTAAATGACAATTTTTAAATGTATTAATTGTTATATTAATTTTTTTCATACTGATTTACTACATTTTTAGAAACAATTTTTTTTACATATTTTATTTTTTAAATTACATTGTAATTACATTATACATTACATTACAAAAAATACTTTCTCAGAATGAATTACTTTAGTTTAAATACTTTGCACATAGGCAATAGACTTTTAAGTACAGTAGTTACAGTTGTTGCAATGGGCAACACATTTTCAAACACAATGCAACATTCAGCTCAATGTGAATTTCTAGTTAAATGCAATTAGTTACTTTATGGATTACTTTTCTAACCACAGGACTGGATCCTAGATTCAGTCCTGGTACATCTCCTGTAAACAGTTGAGTAAAAGCGTTTTGGTTACAGTCGTGATTTTTAAGGAATATTATTGTATTTTAAAAGTTGACACTTAGAAACTTTTTCTCATAGAATCACCAATGTTATCCTATGGAAGGAAATTCACTTAGCAGGTAAAAACTGTTATCGTTACTTTTTCTTACTCAGTGTTGGATCCTGGATCCAGCACTGGTGCATCTCCTGTAAACAGTTGAAAGAATGCGTTTAAGTCATACAGGCGATTTTTAAGGAATATTTGTAGTTTGTGAAAATCGACACTTTGAAACTTTTCTGCTGAAAACCAGACAATGGATTCCTATGGAAGAAAATATAAGTTACTGGTAAGTACGGTTAAAATTACTTTTCAGGGTCAGTGCTGGGCTAAAAGATGCAGCACTGGGTTCTCTCCTGATAACAGGTGAGTAAATTGGAATTCGTACTTTGGTTGATTTTAGAGGAATATTATAAAGTTCCAAAACTCCACACTTAGAAGAATTTCCAAGTGAAACCAGTCAATGTTAGCCTATGAAGGAAATTCAAGTTACCGGTAAGTACGGTTAAAATTACTTTTCAGGACCAGTACTGGGCTGAAAGATGCAGCACTGAGGTCTCTCCTGATAACAGGTGAGTAAATCAGAATTCGGATTTCGGCTGATTTTAGAGGAATATTTGTATGTTTCAAAAATCAACACTTAGAAACTTTTTCAGCAAAAAGCAGGCAATGATATCCTATGGAAGGAAATTCAAGTTACTGGTAAGTACGGTTAAAATTACTTTTGAGGATCAGTACTGGGCTGAAAGATGCAGCACTGAGGTCTCTCCTGATAACAGGTGAGTAAATCGGAATTCGTATTTCGGCTGATTTTAGAGGAATATTTTAAAGTTCCAAAACTCCACACTTAGAAGAATTTCCAAGTGAAACCAGTCAATGTTAGCCTATGGAAGGAAATTCAAGTTACTGGTAAGTACGGTTAAAATTACTTTTCAGGACCAGTACTGGGCTGAAAGATACAGCACTGAGGTCTCTCCTTATAACAGGTGAGTAAATCGGAATTCGTATTTCGGCTGATTTTAGAGGAATATTTGTAGGTTTCAAAAATCAACACTTAGAAACTTTTTCAGCAAAAAGCAGGCAATGATATCCTATGGAAGGAAATTCAAGTTACTGGTAAGTACGGTTAAAATTACTTTTGAGGATCAGTACTGGGCTGAAAGATACAGCACTGAGGTCTCTCCTGATAACAGGTGAGTAAATCGGAATTCGTATTTCGGCTGATTTTAGAGGAATATTTTAAAGTTCCAAAACTCCACACTTAGAAGAATTTCCAAGTGAAACCAGTCAATGTTAGCCTATGGAAGGAAATTCAAGTTACCGGTAAGTACGGTTAAAATTACTTTTCAGGACCAGTACTGGGCTGAAAGATGCAGCACTGAGGTCTCTCCTGATAACAGGTGAGTAAATCGGAATTCGTAGTAAGGCAGATTTTAGAGGAATATTTGCACAATGGTGAAGGGAGGGGGCGGGGCCTGAGGTGACATCTGTGCAAACGCGCCCCGTGGCGCGTTTTAAGTTGGGGGATTAAGTCCCCTTGAATCATGAGGTTCCCTAGGGGCCAACTAGCCCACCATGAACCTCCAGTATGCGCCAGGGGCTGCGTTGCAGAGACGTGTAGAGAGGCCACACCCCTTTTACACCTCTCTGCAACGCAGCTCTGTGGCGCTTTCTGGATGTACCTGTTGGGCTAGTTGGCCCTCAGGGACCCTCAGGATTGAAGGGGATTTAATCCCCCATCTTAAAACGCACCACGGGGCCTGTTTGCACACATGTCACATGAAGCCCCGCCCCTCCCTTCACCACTGTGCAAACGCGCCCTGTGGCGCGTTTTAAGTTGGGGGATTAAGTCCCCTTGAATCCTGAGGGTCCCTGGAGTCCAACTAGCCCACCATATACCTCCAAAGCGCCACAGAGCTGCGTTGCAGAGAGGTGTAAAAGGGGCGTGGCCTATGTACACGTCTCTGCAAGGCAGCCCCTGGCGCATACTGGAGGTTCCTGGTGGGCTAGTTGGCCCTCAGGGACCCCCAGTATTCAAGGGGAATTCGTTCCTCTCTGCAAACGCGCCAGGGGGCGCGTTTGCAGAGTACTGCAAGGAGGGGGGCGGGGCCTCCGGCACGATGCCGGTCGTTTTTTTTTTTGTTTTTTTTTTTTTTTAATGGGAGGGGGGCTGTGTGGCCCCCCTTCCCTTGCCCACTTTTGGCCCCGGGGACCCCATCCCCCGGGGCCTGAGCATTTTTTTTTTTTTATTTAAAAAAAAAAAACGGGAAGGGGGCCGCGTGGCCCCCCTTCCCTGGGCCTGTATTGGCCCCGGGGACCCCATCCCCGGGGCATGGCCTCGATTTTTTATTTTTTTTTCTTTGGAGGGGGGCTGCGTGGCCCCCTCCTCAGGTCATTTAAGGCCCCGGGGACCCCATCCCCCGGGGCCGGCCTTTCCCTTATTTAAAAAAAAAAAAATTGAACTTTGGGGAGGGGGCTGCGTGGCCCCCTCCCGGGCCACTTATGGCCCCGGGGACCCCATCCCCCGGGGCCTGGCCTCACGTTGGAGACTGTGGGGGTCCCCAATCCCCCACAGTCCCAGCCGGCTCCCCGCCTCCTGCGGAAGCCGGCATTGCTTTTCCACATGGGGAGCAGCTAACATGCTGCTCCCCATGTGGAAAGCAGTTGGTTTGCATTTTGAAAGAGAGAGCAGGATTCCTGCTCTCTCTTTCAAAATGCAAACCAAGTTTGCTATGACAGGACGGGAGCCGCGAGGCTCCCGTCCTGTCATAGCAAACAGCAGTGTCCCGGGGGTAGGCACCCGGGACACTGCAGGAGCCGGCCCTGGGGGTGGTGGTCCCCAGGGCCATCAAGGGCTCCAGGAGGGGGCCGCGCGGCCCCCTCCCATTCAGTGCACAGCCCCGGGAGGTGGTGGTCCTCGGGGCTTGGGGTCCGTAACGGACCCCCATATTTAAATGTTTAGTGCCCCGGGAGGTGGCGGTCCCCGGGGCATGTGGGGGCTGGAGCCCCCACACAGGTTTAAAAAAAAAAAGAAGCCCTGGGGAGGTGGCGGTCCTCGGGGCTGCGGGAGGGCTCAGAGCCCTCCCACCATCATTTTTAAATAAAGCCCCGGGGGTGGCGGTCCCCGGGGCTTGGGGGCCTTAGAGGCCCCCCTACATAAATTAAAACCCCCACCATGCCCCCGGGATTTGGGCCACCCGGGAGCCATTAACATCGAAGCGCGGGAGACCGCGCTTCGATTTTCCGGCAGGATCCGCGCTCCCTGAGCGCATCCTGCCGATTTAAAAAAATAAAAAATTTTGCCCAGGGGGTCCTTGTGGGACCCCTGAGCAGACCTAGGGGGTCAGGGTGTTTCTACCCTGCCCCCTTTGTGCGTTTTGCGCACTTGTTTCTGTCCCTCGGTTCTACCGAGGGACAAAATGGCTGCCAACACTTCCTGATTTGGAGTGTTGACAGCCAATTAGCATGCAGCTCGTGATCGGGAGGGTGCGCGAATCCGACGCGGCCATAGATATATATGTACTTTTACTTTTGATTTTCTCAGCAACTACTGAACGGATTTACACCATTTAACAAAAAGGGTTCTTTCTGAACCAAGAACTACCTCTTTGCCAAATTTGGTGTAATTCCGTTCAGCAGTTCGGGCTGTAGCCGTGTCTAAAGTTTCCTATGGAAAATTGCATGGGGAAAACGCGTTTTGGGACCCCCTTTTTCTCGGCCCCCGCTTGACGAATCACCCCGAGACTTTCAGGGTAGGAGCGGACCGGAGCACCCCACAAAGTTTGAAAATTTTACGAAGATACGTCAACCGGCAAGAGAGTTATTTCAAATAGAATGTCACGGATTTACTATGGATAATAGGTTGTAACTATAACTATCTACTGGCGACCGCCAGTAGATAATATATATATATATATATATATATATAATATATATATATATGTATACATGTATATATAAAATAACTAAAAGATAAAAAATATTAACAAAATATTAACAAATCAACTGCAAAAGATTAAATAAATTGCCAAATTAATTAAATATAAAAAACGTTAAAAGTATAAATGAACAAAATAAATATATATATATATATCCCATGACCAAGGTTCGAGGCTCGAACCGAAACGCGTCGGGCATGGCTACTGCCGCTTTCACTAAATAAAAAACTGGATTAAGAGATCCCGAGTGAGTGCGTTTTTTGAAACACTTCTGGGAACAGAGGTACCTTGCTGCGATATATATATATATATATATATATATGCACATAATATAAAATTAAACAAATTAACAAATAATAATATATATATTTTAACAATTTTAAGCAAATTAGTGAAGTCTTGGAATAATAGATATACTATTCCTACTCCAGTCTATGCAACAGTAGTGAAAGCGTAGACTTTCAGAGGGGTTAAATTTACTATTCCTACTCCAGTCTGTGCAACAGTAGGGAAAGCATTGGACTTCAGAAGGGTAAAATTTACTGTTCCCACTCTTGTCAGTGTTGAACTTCGATGGGGTAAGATTTACTATTCATACTCCAGTCTGTGTAACAGTAGGGAAAGCGTTGGACTTCGGAGGGGTTATATTTACTATTCCCACTCCAGTCTGTGCAGCCGTATGGAAAATATTGGATTTTGAGGGATTAAATATAAAATTCTTAATATAAACATTATTTATTAACCTGTATATATAAAAATAAAAAACAATTAAACAATTTACATGATTATTGAAACAATGTAATAATCAATAATCAATTCGATTTTTTGAAAGTATTTATTACTTAACTTCCCACACTATACCCCCACAAACTTAGCAGCACATACTTAAAATATAACAAAGGTAAATCTGTATAACACAACATACTTAATAATCAATTAAATAAATATTAATACATTAACAATTAATTATTAATTATTACTTAATTTACTTCCCACCCTATACCCCTACAAACCAGTAGCACACTCCTAATATGTAACTTTATAATTAAAATGATTTCACAATTTACATCATTAATAATCAATTGAGTAATTAATACTAAATTAATAATTAACTGTTAGTTAATTATACTTAATTGATTTCCCGACCTATTCCCCTACAAACCTACCAACCCGCTACGACACTGTAAATTACTATTAGTAATTAAATTAAAAATGATAAATTACTTAAAATTACAAACTATATTTAAAAACTTTATTAATAATTATATAAACAATATTAACATGTAGAAATAGTATATGAACTACAACACATAAAGATAATTAAAAATGATATTTGTTACAACTATATTATTGCAAACGATATTAACAACAATGATATTCTTGACAACGATAATACTCACCTGAAATGATTGATATTCTTGACAACGATATTTCTGCATCACAATATTTTTGTATCACAATATTTGTTTTCTAATATTTCTGTAACTCAATATTTAAAAGTCGATATTTTGTCCAAATACCTTTCTAACTTCAGGAGCGGAGAATAAAACTGCTCACCCCTAGCCAAGATAGAAATTTAAATTTTCACATTTATGTGAGCACCAGTGGAAAGCATGATATTAGACTGATGCTCAAGGACGAATGATAAAATGGCCACTTGTGAGATCTGACCCCCTCTGCCAGGCAGTGTTAATGAATTTGATATTGCCACTGATGGCTGCATTTCATGTCTATCTGTTTGGTGTGTCGGACCATCTGACTACCTGTATCTCAATGCACTTGCCTATAATTGTTGTAATCTGTGACTTCACTTCTCTGTCTCAGACATCTTACTGTTTTACTTTCTGTTTCTTGCATTGCCCATTTTAGTGTTTACTTTTTTCTTTTTTCTACCTCGCCCTTTCTGTTTTTTACTTTCACTTGCACTTTCTAACTTCCTCTTTTCTGTTTTTGATCTCTTCACTTCTTTTCCATTTACCCATGAGACTTAATATTATTTCTGTTTTCTTTTTTGTCTTTCTTTTCCTTTCTTGACAATCATCATTCTTTCATGGTAAAGGGAAGCAGATGGCTGCGGAGAACCACGCCTCCATGTAGCCACAGGTGATGCTGCCCCGCCCTCGGTAATGGAGTTTTGGCGTACCTGAGCGGGCGCGCTGTGGAAAAAACAAAGGTCCTGCTGGCGGTCTTTTTCTCCCCTTTACGGCCAGCCTTCTGCGGCTGGCGTTCGAGGCGGCCTCGTCTCTTTCACTTGGCCGGCATGAAGCTATGTTCGTGGCACCGAGGCGACTCTTGCTGAAGACGCCGGGAAAAACAACGGAGGCTGCTTGGCAGAGGGGGCTCAAAGTCCAGAAGCAGGAGGTAGTAGGATTTTTCTCCACTGCTTTCAATGCAACTAATTATTCAAAGCTGTGCCCGGGACACTTGAATCTGCCTGTGAGCAGTCTGTGAGACGCTTAGGCACTGAGGCTGAAAACGTCCAAAAATCATTGGAGGGGTGAGCGAGTGCTCGAGAACGGGCTTAAAACGCGCAGAACTAGTGCCTTTTTTGGGTGCTTTACGTGAAACCCTGCAAAACCTGCCCTAACTTGGGGAAAGGGGAGAGGGAAAAAAAAAAGAAGGAGAAAATAAGGAAACAAATATATAATAAAATGGGAAAGCGTTTAAAACAGACTAATGCTGTTGCCAAGGTTGACTCAGCGGCCAGGCTAAAAGCTAAAACCCGCTTAGCTCAGGCAAAGGCAATCTCTTCAGCGGCCAGAACTGAACTCACTTTAAATTGCCCTGGCCTCAACTCCAGCTTTGAGAGCTCAGAAGAAGAGCAGCCCGAGTCACTGGTACAGTTAGAAGGGGGGACACCTGCCACACAAAAATTAACGGATGGGTCGCTGAGCATAGCTAAGGAACAAGAAGACGAGCCTACAATTGGGGGCAACAAGGACGAGATGAAAAGCTCCAAGGATTTTCCTCTATTTTTTTAAAAAGCATCTCTGCTGGCCCCCCCAAAACGAATAGCAAAACCTCAGGTAGTGTCGGAAGAAGCGCTAATTGGTCCTCTACAGGTGTCGTCTTCATCACCATGAGCCCGGACGCAGGGGCAGGTTCCATCTCCTCCTTCTATGGGTGCTCGGGCAGCATAAGAGCCTGGCAAATCTTTGGATGGACAGTCTACATCCCCAACCCCAATACCATTAATGGCACAGGATCAGACTCAGCCAGCGTTGTCATCTCCCGAAGATATTATAACGCCGCTATCAGAGGCTCATAGGCCTCAGAGACGGCTGCAACGCATCCAGAACGCCTCTGCATGTCTTATCCTCGACATCCCCCGACGCAGCCACATCACACCCCACCTGAGAGACCTGCACTGGCTCCCTGTCAACAAGAGGATAACCTTCAAGCTCCTCACCCACGCACACAAAGCACTCCACAACTCCGGACCAGCCTACCTCAACAGACGACTCAGCTTCTACACCCCCACCCGCCAGCTCCGCTCGACCAGCCTCGCCCTCGCCACAGTCCCCCGCATCCGGAAAACGACCGCCGGCGGCTGATCCTTCTCCCACCTCGCCGCCAAGACCTGGAACACCCTCCCCACCAACCTCCGACAGACCCAAGACCTACTGGCCTTCAGAAGACTCCTCAAGACCTGGCTCTTCGATCAGTAGCAGCACCACCCCCCTCTTCCCCCAGCGCCTTGAGAACCTCGCGGGTATGTAGTGCACTTTATAAGTGACATGATTGATTGATTGATTGAGTCGCAGTCCCAGTCTCAGTCTCAGCCACAGTCGCAGATGTCTGGAAGAACTGGCTTGGAATCTGTGGGACAGTCTGCTGGGAACCAAAAGCCAGACGGGAAGACATCACAAGACAACCCAGACTCCTCGATACTAGGATCTACCACGCAACAGATCGATATAAAGGACATGCTGAACCTTATCTTGGAGGAGATAAGGGAGATGAAAAAATCACGAGCATGAGATCGCCTCCCTCCATCTGCGTCTAGGGAAAATTGAAGAGGCAGTGGCCTGTTTTCCAGCCAAATTGCAGGAAGCTGAATCAAGGATCGCTCTGTTAGAAGATCAGATGAGTGATATGCTTCTGAAAGCGAACGAAGCGGCGAAAAATAAAACCTTCTTGGAGAACAAACTGGAGGAACTTGAGAACCATTCCCGACGGTCGAATCTACGAATAGTGGGGGTTCCCGAAGGGAGTGAGGGATCCCAAACTCTTCAATGGGCCGACGCGTTTATCAAGCAAAAGGTTCTGCCTGAATTTGCTGGAGATCTAACTATTACAAGGGCACATCGAGTTCCCTCACACCCATTGCCTAATTCAAAGATACCACGTACCATCCTGATTAACTTTGCGGATTTCCGTATTAAGGAGAGAATCTTCGCGAAGGCGATAGAGCAAAGACAATTTTCTATTAATGAAGTTACTAAATGTCGCATATTTTCGGACATGTCAGCTGTAGCTGCGCGTAGGCGAAAGGAATTTGTTAAGCTGTTATATCTTTTTAAAGCTCAGGGGGCCCAGGCCTCAATAGCGCAGCAATCTAAGCTTCGTGTTCTAGTGAGGGGGAAGTTTAATCTATTTTCAAATTTAGAAGATGCCCAGGGTCTATTGAAAGAGATCTCTTCCAAAATTTGAAACCATACATGTATATAACATGTTGTTAAAGTTTTCCATTGCCGGGGGGGGAGGGTCACCTAGGGTGTAGTTCCATGACACCCATCAGGAAAGTAGGGGGGGCTGAGATGTGGCTAGTGTGGCTAGTGGGGTTTTCCACTTCTCAGGGGGTCCACATTCCCAGAGGGGAGGTGGTGGGGTGTGACGGGGGTTACTTAGCAGTAAAAAGAGTAGCGGCAAAGGGAACAAAGAGAGGAGAAAACTGGATCTTGCATCTGATTAAATACCACGCTTATTTAAGCAATAGACATGGCTAGCAAATGTAGTATTTTGTCAGTAAACGTGAATGGTATGCTTAACAAACAGAAATATGGTGGGCTTATAAGATGGCTGGCCTCCTTTACGCCCCAAGTTCTTTTTCTCCAAGAAACACACCTCAAGTCAAATTCACCCAAGCTCTATTTGCCAAGAACATTTTCTGACGCCTTTTTGGGTCAGCTGAGCTAGCAATGAGAGGTATAGCCATTTACTTTTCTAGAAATTTGTCTTGGGAATTTGAGCAAGTTCACAGAGATCCCCAGGGAAGATGGTTATGGGTAGTTGCGAAATTAAATGGGGGATTTTGAATTTTGTGAACTACTATGGTCCGATTATGGATGATGCTTCTGGGTTGGCAAAGATCAACGAGCTGCTAAGGGGTGCCCCTGGTCAGATCATTATTGGGGGGGATTTTAATTATATCCAGGATCTAAAAAAAGATACCTCAGATAAAAATAAAAAACAATTGAAACCAAACACAAAAATAATTTTTTGAGGCTATAAAGCACGACTATCAGTTGATAGACCCATGGCGTAATGCCAACCCGGTTACAAATAGTTATACATGCCACTCTCGCCAATACCAGATGGCATCCCATATCGATTTTTTTTTAATATCCAGGTCACTAAATATCTTAAAGGCAGAGATCGGGGCTAATCCCTTCTCCGACCACTCTTATATTAAAGCTCAACCTAGAAATTGACGAGGGAGAGGAGGGAGAGATCCAGGTGGCAGATGGATCATCTTCTTCTTCAAGATCAACAATGGGTCGAAGGTTTAAGAGTATGGATTCTTGAATATTTTAGGTTTAACGAGGGGACGGCAGAACCCTTCGCAGTATGGGGGGTTCAAGGCTGCTGTGCGTGGACAAATTATCTCCTTCTCGGCCACCCAGTCGAAAGCACGACGGGCAAGAATAGCTGAACTTCAGCAGGCCATGGAAAGGGCACAAGATTCGAGAAATGCGTCTCAATTACATCAGCTTGAAAACGCCAAAAAGGCGCTGAGGGAATTCTTCTTATTAGAAGAAATTAGTAGTTCCCGAACTTACCAACAACGGGTATACAAGGAAAGCCAAATGGTGGGTAAATTGTTAGCCGGCTCCACAAAAACTAGACTGGAAGTGGCCCTAATCTCAGAGGTAGTTGATCCCAAGACTGGAGCTGCAGTGTCAAACACCGATGAGATTGCTTTGGCTTTCATGCATTACCAACAGCTCTATGCAACGGAATATCCAGTTGGGCAAGATGCTATACAGAATTATTTTGATGGCATAGATCTCCCGAAACTGTCTGATTTCCTCGTGGAACAGCTAAAACTAGACATATCAAGTGAAGAAATTCTGGCAGCCTTAAAATCAACTGCTGGAGCTAAAGCTTGTGGTGATGATGGGCTCCCCATAGAATTTTATAAGGTATTTGCACGGGAATTGACTCCACCTTTGACTAAGCTATTCAATCATATCAAAAATGGCAGTGTGGTGCCCTCGTCTTTCAAAGAGGCGATCGTTGTCAACTTCGTGAAATGGGCAAGAATCCAAAGGATGTCAATTCCTATAGACCCATTAGTCTCCTTAACGCTGATTATAAGATCTTAATGAAGACTTGGGCGTAGCGTTTTACACCCGTTGCACAGGAAATAATACATAAGGATCAGTCGGGGTTTATAGCAGGGAGATCTATGTCATCAAACACTGAATTTTTAATACAAGCTCTTGACTACTGTACTAACTTAACCCCGGCTTGTATCATGATGGTCGACGCTGAAAAGGCGTTCGACCTGGTAAATTGGAATACCTTTTTTTTGGCCTTGGCAGGTTTGGAATTCCTCCCCAGGTTATGTTAATGCTTCGGAACATTTATCAGGGGGCTCAGGCTCAGGTGGTAATTAATGCAAATCGTGTGGGCACAGTAAAAATAAACCAGGGGACAAGACAAGGGTGCCCGCTTCCCCCTTTTCTTTTCACGTTTTTCATTGAACCATTAGCCATCCGAATTCGAGAAAATGCTGCAATTATTGCTCCAATTCTGGGTATGTCCAAGCTAAAGCTATTCGCGGACGATATTATTCTATATCTTAGACCCGATAGCCAGAATGTGAAATTGGCCATAATGGAATTCAGTAAATTTGAATTAACTGGGGGGTATAAAATAAACCAAAACAAAACAGAAATCCTCGTTCTGAATTCTGACACAAATTTTCTTCCAGTCAATCTTAAGTACCAAGCCGCTAAACCTGACCCAATACGCTAATTGGGGATCTACGTTTCTGATCAACATCAAATTAAAAAACTGCTGGATAATTGGCTGCTACTACCTTTAACTTTGATAGGCCGAGTATCCCTTATCAAAATGTCCATACTTCCGTTACTTGTTTTTCTCTTTATAAATATACCTATCAAAATCAACATTAATTACTTTAAGGAGCTGGAAACTATGTTTAGACAGTTTGTCTGGGGGAAGAAGACATCAAGGGTTAAGCTTTCTTCGATTACAATTAGCCATCGACCATGGTGGATTGGCCTTACCTCAGGTGCGTTCATACTATGAAGCAGCCTTTTTAGACTTAACAGCTCGTTTATTGGTTTCAAATGGTTTAAATGACAATTTTTTTGTGGATAAAATGGTTCAGGAAGCAGGTTCTCAGGTTCCGATATTTTCTAAAAACCTCTAAACTTCCCAAAAGGACGAGATATGAGACGTTGAAGGATTACTCTATTAGACTTCAATCCTTTTTTAAACATGCTGGTTCTTCCGGGTTCCACTATTTAAAATTAGGAGAATGCAAAAATTTCGACCTCCAAATCCAATCTAGCCACCTAAGAAATTGGAAGGATTGTGGGTTAGAAGAGATAAGGCATTTCTTAATTCAGAACAGGGTAATCACCTGGCAAGAGGTGCTGATGAGGAGTAGGGACCGGAGGAAACCAGTTTAGTTCGAAAATTACAGATTTTATATTTTCTAAATAGACAAAATTTCTCTTTTAGTACGCCAACTAAATTGGTGACAGCCCTTTTTGGAGCAAAGCTAAGAGGGGTGGGGAACTGGTATCGTCTACTGCGCAATCATGGCCAACCCCTACTGGTTGAGAAACATCTAGAAAGGGTAACCCGGGAAACGCAATGTACCCTCTCTAGCCAAGAATGGCAAGTTATATGCCAGTTAGGGAGCAAGGCCTTGAGAGCAGCTAATTTTAAAAGAATGGCCTTTCTATCCCGGTGGCTGGCTTACTTTACACCCAAAGCACTTAATAAAAAATACCCAGAAGTTGAAAACAGATGTTTCCGCTGCCAGGCAGAAGGTGAAGGGGCCTGGCTACATATCTTTTCTACGTGTCCTAGATTAGGGCCTTTCTGGGGAGAGATTTTCGCTGCTTTAAATAAGGCAGTTAAGAAGAGGGTTCTGTTAGAGGCCGAGGTTGCCCTTTTCGGAATTAGTAATGATAGGGCAAATCTGACAAAAGCAGAGGAGACTTTTCTTTCTATCTCCTCCTTGGTTGCCCGCTCTTTAATTCTTCAGAACTGGAGGTCGACGGAAGCACCCACTTACGAGAAGTGGTTAAACAAAATGAAGCGGACCAGGGCTTTTGAGGAAGCTTATGCGAGGCGGGTGGGTGCCCCCAAAAAGTTTAATGAAACCTGGAAGTATTTAAGGAGTCTGGAAAATCAGATAGATTAGTAGTCTTATCCCGACAAGGAATTTAGGTCCTTTTGAATTTTAAAGGTTGGCGGAATGGGGGGTATATGTTCAGGGGTTCGGAGGTTTACTCCTGGGTCGCTTCAACACTTTTGCACTTTGGCACTTTAGCACTCTAGCACTTTCATACTCTAGCACTTTAAGTACTTTTGTAAGAACGAATGGCAGATATTTCTAAAGCTGCTTCACTATTGTTATAATATGAATGGATTTGTTTTCGAACCTTTGATGGAAAAATGCTTCCTGCACATACTTTACGCTTTTAACGTATTGATTTTATCCATATGCTGATCTATTGATGTTTCCCTGGTTTGCACTTCCTGTGTGATTGTCATGTTCTCGATGCTCTGCTCAATAAAAAATGTTTAAAAAAAAATCATCATTCTTTCACCATCACTTCTACCCTCCTTAATGCCACTTTTCAACTCGTCCTCTGTCTCTTCTGTGCATCATTTCCCTCATACTAATTCATTATTCTTCGATCTTCAGTTTTTTAATATCTGTCTCGATATTGATTTCGTGCTCTCACTTTCCTCCTCCTTCTGTTTTTCTTCACTTTCTTCACGTTCTTTTCCTTTTCCACCTCTCCTAGTCCTAGATCTCCTTTTCTCTCCATGTTATTCTCTCAGTTGCGTCTCACCTTCCAAAGTCATCCTCAGCCATGTTTGTCTCCTTCCATTAGTCGTAGGCTGGCTGTCTCACCAGTGAAATGTCATACCCACGATAAGTGCTAGGGTGTTGGATAAACTGAGCAGATTTCTCAGGGAACTACACCAACAACTTGCATCTCTAGGTCCCTTTCCTGTGCTGGAGAAACTCGCTGGGCCTTTCCAGATACATCCTTCATTCACAGTTGTCAAGTAACTGAGATTTCTTTTTCAACTTCATCGTACCCATATTTCGACACTAAAAAAATTACTACTTTCAGGACTCACATAATCTTGAGAGATTTACAGATAATGCCCCCCGCCCCACTTGCCCCCCACGAGAGACCCATCACCTTACTGGCAGTAAAGTAACTAACGGCTCAATAAAAGTCATTGTAAGAGCAGCCCCAAACAAGGTCACAGTACAAATCTCTAGACTATTGTCTTTATCGAGTTACTTTTCAAGTGTTATCATTGAATGTAGTACGTGTGCCTACACAAGCATGGGTTGAGCAAAATGAGGTCATTTGAACAACCATAAATCGGGCCAAAAATAAGACTCTGATCACTGCATGCCTGTGTTAGCAGTGCTGGTAAGTAGGGGATTGGCTGGATCCCGGTTCTGGCAGCTATTTCTGGGCCGGATGTGAGATCCGGCTGACCCAAAAAAATACGCTAAATTTGGCCTTGTGTCATGTTCCGACAGTGGGAAACAATTGAGTACTCAATTGAGTGAGGGAGGTTTCTTATTTTCACTTGCAGTCGGGCACAAAGGCCTGGTATAAAGGGTTATCAGCCCTGTTTTTGTTCAATTATCACCATAACTGGTGTCCATCTGGAGCCTAACAGCTAGATGCCAATGTGATGGAAGGATACAAATGGCACATAGCTGATGGCTTCACAAGTACTTTAAAGAAACATTGACTTGGAGGCAGGTTTTTGACTTTGCTCAACCCCCCAACGTGAGAGATGCGCATGCACTGTAAGAATATAAGATTTGGGTGTATGTTTAAGTAATTATGCTAATACTGGTTTAAATTACCCCTACCAACTTATTTTTATTTAGTTCTTGCAGTGTAGGGTGTTAGAGTGCTTTACACCACACACAGAGATGCAATACAACATACAAGACTGTAAATCAATGTACATGAAATGTTACTTAATGACAATGATTGAAAAAAACCAATAAGAATCTATACCCAGCTCATTGATGCTGGCAAACAGATCACTGTGTTATATGAGAAGGACTGCAACTTATGAACTGGAAGTAACAAAATAATCTCAGTGTCAGATGCAGTAGCCCACTTACCAATCTACATAAAGTACAAATCTGTGATCGACATTTAACATAATGTGATTTGCAGCAGGTGCAGTTGTTCTTGTTGCCAATTTCTTTGCAGCAGATTTTTTTTATAATAAATGTATACGCTGACTGTTGGACTCTGCTTTTCAAGCTCCGCCCCTTGAGACTCCACCCCTTCCTCTGGCACACCTTGACCCACAATATATGGGTTTCCAGAGTAATTTTTTTCCAATTCCAGCACTGATATTTAGGGATATGTGGCTGTTGCACCTGATTAGGCCTGTTGAGGCCGTAAAATGAGTAATGCTTTTGGCAAACTGCTGTTAGCTAGCCGGATACTATATCTATGAAGTTTAAAATCTAGGCACATTGCATAAATAGCTGCTGATCTTTTGAGACAGGGAAGGAAAGGCATGTTTTGGGACTATTACAAAGTAGGGCACCTTGAAGGCAGAACCCATTGCCTGTTCCAGAGCCAGATATTCATTAAAGGAACCGTAACAGAAAATCAAAAGGCAGGAACCCGTCTGTCTGAAACTAAAGAAAATCGTATTTCAAGAACATGGAATCTGAAGCAATTGCAATGGTTTTCGGTGAGCTTCTACAATGTATCCAAAAAGGTTTCACGACTGAACATCAACCAGGCACTGCAACACAGGAATTACATTGAAACCTAAATTCTCGTAGACATTTAAATTAACAATTGATAATTATTCACGTATCAACCATCATTTATAAATTTTAAAAGGAATGACTCATTTCCTCCTAGAATAGCTTCCCTGAGTCTGTCTTGGGCACAGGTGGCAAGTAAATAAACACGGCTGTAAAAGGAGTGCTCTAGGGTAATCATCAAAAAGATTTATGAGGTGGTTTCCTCCCTGGCTGCTATTCAACGCCATGAAGCATCACCTCTAGGCACTTTGGGCCTCATTTACTATATTTTGACGCTTGGTGGTGCAGCAAGCCTTCCTGCTGCGCTGCCGTGCCTCAAAATAAAAGGGCAGGAATGCGCCATATCTACTAGATACGGCGCATTCCTGTCCTTCTCCCCTGTGCAAAAACAGAAGCTGAGCACCAACGCAGTCACTTTTGCGTCATGTTGCAAGGATGCAGAAGGCAGCACACATAGAAAGAGGAAAAAACGAGGAAATATAAAAGTATTTCTCCTGTTGCACCACTCCTACGCCTCCCCTGGGGAAAAGTTGGATTCTGGAGCATTCCCAGCTTTACAAAACATTATAAATCTGGGAATGTATCACGTTCCATGGATGTTGTGTGGGGACACCCACAGCAACACCCAATAAACACCCCTTTCACGCAGAGTAATGCGTGAAAGAGGCCCATATTTACAAGGCCATGAAAAGTCACACAGGGTGACTTTCCGTGGCCTTGTAAATATGGGCCTAAGCCCATTGCACTGCTGGTGCATCAAAAAAAGTGACGCACTGGCAACGCAATGGGCTTCTAAATGAGGCCCATTGGGTGTAGTGTACAGTTACATTACCTTGAGTTGGATAGTTCACCACACCACCAACAGTAAATCAGTCTGCATCCTTATCGGATAGTGTATGTCCTTAGAGCTCAGACTTGCATCACATTTACGTTTTCACTACAATTTTCGTTATCAATTCTCAAAACTTTTCGAATCACTTCACTTTTTAATGCAATAGATGCCAAAGGAAAATGTGTTTTACAAAATGGAGTATCTGCAAATGAAGATGGATTCCAGTTCTCCAAGCACATACTTCAAAAGCAGTCCAGTTCCTTTTATTCTTCCATTGTATGACGTGAAGCTAGAATGAAGAGGTGTGGGGAGCAAACGCGTAAGTCAATGGGGGAAGTGCCAAGTTCACAGTGCCTTAGTGCTCGGCTACTTTGCGCGGCATGATGGAAGCCAAGCATGGCACATTTTCAAGAAAGATGTGACCGTCTTAAAGTTTTTTAGATCAATACTAGGACTCTAGTACTGCCCAATAGAGGCTACTAGGATACTAACACCTCACTTTCAAATAATTCCTAGTGCGGCTATTTATGTTTTCAAGGGTCCTTTTGCAGCCCTATTGCTTTGTATAAGAGACTGTGAGGTACTCACTGGCCATTTCAAGAAATCTCTACCGTCATTTGCCAGAGACACATAGACAGACTTGAAAGACAGTCACCACATGCTGTGCTTCAAGTCATTTTTAGAATTCTGGGGCATATTATCAAGGGCTTTATCGCCGCTTTAGCGGCACTTTTTGCCGCTAAAGCGGCGATAATTTTATCGCCCTATTAGCAAGCTGTCGCTAACAGGCGTTAGCGACAGCTTTCAGGCGTTAGAGGCCGCGTTTTCCATCGCCTTGCATGTCAGCGATAATTATCGCTAATGACATGCAAGGAAGGCGTTCCCTACTAAAAGCGACTGAAAACAGTCGCTAACACCACTACCCCCTATTAGCAAGGCAGGCGAAGCGATATAGTAATTCGCGCTAAGCGCGTTTATCGCTAGAATTTAACACCTGCTAGTGAGGATGACTTACCTGTTTGAAGTATAGGAGGTGGATTCTAATGCTGAATCCACCTTAGCGTTAAGCGAGAATATCGCTGGTTTTCCAGCGATATTCTCGCATTTTACGCTATCGCTGGAAATATTATCGCTATGGAGATAAACCTTACTAATAGGGTGTTATCTCAGCGATAATTTCCAGCGATAGGTGGCGTTAACAAATAACGCGCTAAGCGCGGTTAGCGATAAATATCGCTAATCCTTGGTAATATGCCCCTCTGTTGTTTCAGGTTTCCAATGTGAACAAACCTTAAAGCTAAAGCACATTTCTGAGACAGGCTCCACTACACTGAAGTACAATACAGCAAGTGGGGAAGAGAATGTCGGGGCATATTAGCAAGACCCACGTTAAAATTATCGCCGTTTTAGCGGCAGGAAACTGCCGCTAAAACGGCGATAATGGGCTTGCTAATATGCATTATGGAATTCCAATAGAAGCCCAGGTTAGATGTCCTGCACATCTAACCTGGGCTTCTATTGGAATTCTATAACGCATATTAGCAAGCCCATTATCGCCGTTTTAGCGGCAGTTTCCTGCCGCTAAAACGGCGATAATTTTAACATGGGTCTTGCTAATATGCCCCGTAATCTTTAGAATCAGACATCGTGGTAAGAAGTGTGACAACTCTCCGACCTTGTTGCAAAACGTATCGAGCGACAGCAGAGAGTAAAAGTTTGGCGAAGGCAACGTCAGTCAGTTTGGGCATAAAAAACAAGGATCAAACGTGTTTTCATTACAGAAAACTGGGAGGGACACTTTTACAGGCTGATGTAGACTTGCATAGATGTGTTTGGCAAATGTTTAGTTAGAGAATGTCTGGCATGGGAATTTGTAGCAATAAATATTATTCCATCTGGCAGGGAAGTGTTGCTGTCACAAGAGCAGATGGTAAAACGCCCTCAAAAATTCATAATTTCATGTTGACAATCAAGATACTCGATTAATCACTTTTGATTTTTATTAACTCTAACTGTGCTAATGATCATTGGCAGCACAAATGGACTACCGGTTAAAAGACATGACATCTTAGCTATCAGACTATTTTTCAGAAAAAGAAAAACAGTGGTAAAATGCGGATGCTAAAACTACTAAATTCCCTATTGTGGAAATCATTATTAAAAAATTGCAAGAAGCCTGAGGATTAAAGGGTAATCCAGCACCCTGCCTGTAATGACATGACCGCCCCCCATTACACTTTTCTAGACATCGCACCTAATGTTAATGTTATTGACATTTCTAGAGCGCAACTGCTACCCGAAGGTGTACCTCGGCATCAGTTTGACACTAAATACGTATAGAGGTATTAGTAACTTGAAAGTTACTGTTTTAGACTCTCGTTGATAGGTGCACAGGCCTGTTGAGACATCTTTGGTGAGCTTGCACCATGCCTGACTTCGCTGTTCTTCTTCTTGGACCCTAATACTAAATCTCACCTCTCAGAAGGAACTAGCATAATTTTTAGGTCTAGTGGATTTCCCCATTTCCTGCTACAGGAAAAAAGATTAGAAAAACTTTTCAGGATACCGGCCACTAAAGTGGTTTCAATTTGAAGTGTGTGCTTCTGGACACTGGCTATCAAACTCCTATAGACGCAGATCACTAGGGGGCAGATTTACAATAACTGGTGCATCCCTGCAGATCAGCAGGGATGCGCCAGTTTTTTGCGTGACTTTAGGAACCCCTTGCGCCACCATGGAAGCGCCGCATTTACAATGCGGCGCACCGTGGCGCAAGGAGAGACAGATGCTTGACGCATCTGTCAGAGTATAGGTGACGCAATGCTGGAGTCGTGTCGCAAGCGCGACGCAACTCCAGCACTGCTCAGGGGCACCCTATACATGCAATGCTGCGTCACTCCTTACGCCTGCTACAAGCAGGTGTAAGGTTTTGAAGCAGCGGGGACGTAAAAGTGACCCAGTGAAATCTTGTAGATTTCACTGCGTCACTTCTACGGGGCTTCCTTGCGACGGAACGCCCACCCTGCATAGATTATACCTGACGCAGGTATAATGTAGCGCAGGGCTTTACAACGTAATGCATCTCACTAGTCACGTTGTAAATCTGTCGCATAGTGGCGCATTGTTTACGACGCCGCTGCGTCACATAAGTGACGCAACGGTGTCATAAAGATGTCGCAAGGGGCTTGTAAATCTGCCCCTAGATGTCTAGACTGCAACGTACCGAACGTGGCACCCTAGAGCTCCATCTTGGATTTGGAGGAACCCTTTTTGTGGTGTTACTTTTCTTGCCTAAGATTTTTGGACTGTTTTGTCCCTACACTCAGTAGCAGGGACTCAAATCCTATATACAGAGTCACAGTATCTAGAGCAGATGGCATAAAAATCATATCCATACTCTACACTTTGCATCTTTTCATCTGACACATGGCACAATTGACTGAGAATAGTTTACAAACATTGTAGCAGACCAGGTGAATGTCAAAGGCTTCAGAGAATACCTCAACATGGCACAAAGGATTACATTGACTCTAGGGCTCGAGGTTATTCCAACAAGCAGTGACTGGTGAGTGATACGGGAACACTACAAACACATTGAGTGTATTGTGCATTATTTATGGTGTCATGCTGTATCTGAATTTCTAAACCTTCACCTACAGCAAGTCTCATTTGACCGATTGTGTTATCCCTGGAGGATCAGGGTCCAAAGAGAGGGATTTTTTAACCAACAGCAAAGCAAAAGTATTTAACACCAGTGTTACACAACATTGTTCAACTCGGATACTGTCTGATAACCACTGATAGGGTGGGAACGGGACCCCAGATAAAGGCTCTTAAAGGCACCTCAAAAAGCAATAAAGCAAAGGAGGATGAAACCCTTTGGCAAGCAATCTGCAGTCTCGTTTTAAGGTTCTCTGGGGCCTACAAGTAGAGCACACGTCAGAATATGATAGGGGTATGTATGCTGTCTGGAAGTGGGCTTTTGGACTTCAACAATAATTAATGAGCTGTTCGTGCTCGCACCTGTATGCTCAATGTGTCCCGATTTGGTCAATTCATGTATGTGAGGCAGGCAGAGGAGCAATCAAGCTGTGTCCAGTCATGGTGAGATCCACCCCACTTTTTCACTTTTTCTATGAAACATACCAATCTGTGATTTTAATCTATGCTTATGACACCCTTTGCCTCCTACAGATTAAAATCAGAATTATATTTGGTATATGCCGAACATCTCTTTGAGCGCTGTTTGTCTCGTGAGCCTGAGTAAATGTTTGGAAAGGCTTACTTGACTTCTGAGGACCGACATAACTGGTCTAATCTTGGTAAATACTCTAATGCTTACAGAAGACACTATTACTAGCACATATTCTGGACAGCTTTAATTGTTTGGAAAATGGTAAAGCACAGGTACTGTACAATAGGCACAACAAGCCAGTGATGTAAATTCCAGCTCAGATGTTGATATTGCATGATAGCAAGTAAAATAATTGACAGCATCAGCATTGGCAGAGAGATACAGTAGGAGAATGAAGACTGAGTACTTTAAAATGTCTTTCCTTCTACAAACGAATTCCACGCCTTGCTTCTAGGAATGCTGTCACAACAAATGTGTGGGTGATATCATTGGCATGGTTTCCCCCCAATTTCTTGCCTTCCAGCCTCCTGTTTTGCTGACTTCTTTTTGCTCTCTTTAGGACTCAGCACACTTTACCACTGCTAAACAGTGCTACAGTGCTTGTGTTTTCTTCCTTAAGCATGGTAGAATTGACTTATACCCAATAGGCATATTTATTTTACTTGTAAGTCCCTAGTAAAGTGGTACTACCTTTACCCAGGGCCTGTAAATGAAATGCTACTAGTGGCCTGCAGCACTGACAGTGCCACTCATTTAAGTAGCCCTTTAAACATGTCTCAGTCCTGACACTGCAGCCTCTGTGTGCAGTTTTAAACTACGATTTCAACCTGGCAAAATAAACCTTCTGTCTGGCCCAAACCTTCCTTTTTAATACAAATAAGTCACCGCTAGGGTAGGCACTGAACAGCCCAGAGGGCAGGGTGTAGTGTATTTTAAATGTTGGATATGTACTTTTAAGCTTTGCATGTCCTGAGTGTTAAATACTCCTACATTCGTTTTTCGCTACTGCAAGACCTACCTGTCTCATAGAATAACAATGGGTTTCCTTATTATATTTAATAAGAGATAGCTTTCAATTGGGAGCAGGTAGACAGATTGAGTTTGCTGTCTAAATAATTCTCAATAAAAGCCCTTCTTTAATGTTAAAGTCAGATTTTTAATCACAATTCTGAAAATGCCACTTTTAGAAAGTTGTTGCCTGCAGACTGTTCCTAGATCACTTGACTAGGTGCAGCTGGCAGTTCGTCTTTGTGCATTGCTCCCAGACTGTGAGATAAAGGGAAGCTGGTTGTTGGCAGGATGGGCCACTCTGAGTTGATGAGGGAAGGAACTGTCACCTACCATCCTTGTCTATCTCACATTAATGTACAAGGATGGTAACTACGAAAAGAGAGTGCAACAAAAAGAAGAAAAGGTGAAACCAAAAGCACTGCTGTGTTAAGACAAGAACCCTCACTCACCCTAGGGTGACATGCTTCATCATAGGGTCCCCTCTTCACACTGGGACCGCAAGGTACCCAGTGTGGGCTACAACTCTCCCGTAGTAGAGGAGAGGGAGGTTTTTTTTGTCATCCAAACTATGAGTTTCCTCTATCGTATAGGGAGAGAGGGGCAGAGAGCAAAACAAAAGGCTAATGTGTGAGTTTAAAACTATCTCTTGGTGGGTGAGGACAACTTTTATTCTGGTACCCCAAATGGATAGACTTAAAAACAAGCTAAGTGAGATAGGGATATGGATATTACCCTATCCTATAATCTGGTCAACATGTTTCTGCCTATATAGACCACAGGTTCATGGCATTCTTCAGGGCAAAACTATAAGTCACTCTGCTTAAAAGGAAATTGAAAACATGAAAACCATACTTTCACTGGTATGGGGCACAATTGTGGTACCGACATCTAGTAAGGTCCACAAGATGCTGTGAAGATACAAACAAAAACAAATCAAAACACAGTATACAATCACAGTACTCCCTTTTTTTTTACCACACCAGTGTCCATCACCAACACTGCAAACAGAATGTGACGCAGTTGTTTGTCAATAACCAACAACATCAATCCTTACCATTTGCAAACTATAAGATATGCAACACCTTCATCAGTCCCTTCATGGCAGGTTCGAGCAATAGGGCTATACAAAACGGTGGTGGCAAGAGTCATTTAGATTCAACTAAACAGTTCTTTATTTATTTCTAATACTCCAATTGGTTAACTCACACAGAACCTCTAATGGATAGAGAACGGGGCCATATCTTATGCAAGCATGTAAATGCATGTTTAGGAAAACATATGTAACTGTCGAGCTCCAGAGATAAGTTGCCGTTAGCTGGTAATGTATGCAATGGGAAAGTGAGTGAAAAATAAGTTGGTACTTTCTTCAAACTATCTCTGAGAGTATATCGTGGTATCCACAAGATCGTATTCAGACACAAAGCATTCATTAAATTATGTTAATAGAGATAAGACCGAGATAAATACTACTTCTGGCAATGTACTGAAAGAAGAGGTGTGGGTATATGTTCACCTATCCGTGAAGGAATGGGCTGGTCTATAGGGTCGGCCAACACGAGACACAATGTGTCTCCGAAGACTGCTCAAAATCGTTTCAGAGTCAATGTAGTTAAAATCCATGTGGCAACAAACCTTTTTGTCTCAGCGTCAGCCCAGCTTAAAAAGAAGACTGCACACGCCTCATACAAGCGTCTTACCTCTCGGGTCTTGACCGCGGAAGAGCCTGCGGAAAACACTCCACTATAGGCGCATTGAAGCGGAAGTGACCTGCGCGTCACCACCTCGAGCTCGAAGCGGGAATTCTGGGAACTGTAGTATTGAAGTCACAGAGACGATTTTATTCAATTTTGTGGGGAGGAAGCTCGGCGATCAAAGGCACAGTTATATTTGAGATATGGCGGAACTTGTGGTGAAAGAATAATTCCTTAAAAGATTAAACTGTTTCTATAAACGGTGAACCTTTATCGGTATGAAATCACAATTGCTTAATTGTGTAACATATCTTAAAAATGTGTCTCTCATCTCTCATAATGAGGACCTGATGTGACAGATGTGTCCTTTAGGTGACCTTCTTAAAATTGAGTCCCTTGTATCAGAGCTCGGTGCATCTTAAAGTCAATGTTTAAGAATGGATGAAAGAGAGAAAAATTAAAGACAGACAAATTAATTCTTACATCATCCCAAAGATAACAGGACCAGAGTCATCCTGGACCGGGGAGAAAGAGTATTGCATGTGTTTCACCATTGTATATCCCATTAAGATGTCAGTACAATGTTATATGTAGGTATATAGAGAAGAAAATATCACTCAGTGTTTGTATTCTTAAAGAAACAGATATGTCAGATATGTGTCTTTTTTTGTGACCTTCCTACGATTGAGTCTCTACTGTCAGAACTAGATGCATAATATGCGAGACTCAACGTCCAGGAATGGACAAAAGACAGAATATTGCTTATGTCATATCATTATGTATCCCATATAGATATTCTCATATGGGTACCTGTCAGTTCAATTTTACATGTAGGTATATGGAGATAAAGTTATTCAGAGGTCTTGTGTCTGCGGAAACAGATGTCATTATAAGGGGTCTTATTTCATGATCAGTTCATAGTGAACACCAAGGAATCTCATCATTCAGTTCCCTCTTGTGACTATCAATTTCGAATACCCAACTTTGTTCCCTCTGGAAAAGGATCTTATCTAGGGGGCCAATTTGCATATCATAGTTAGGTTTATCCAGTATCACCCAGGTCAGATCATCCTCAGTGTGGCCTACCTCAAGAAAGTGTCTGGTTAGTTTGGTGTTGGATTTCTTACACCTAATAGAACTGCGATGTTCAACAATCCTATTCTTCACTTTGTGAGTGGTCATGCCCACATACATGAGTGCACAGGGGCATTTAATCAGGTAGATGACACCCCACGAATTACGGTTTGTGTGCTTCGTTAAGAGCCATGGTGTTTTAAGCGCCAGATCAAACTGTTTTGTCTGTCATGTGAAGGTACTCACCGAACAAGACCCGTGAGGGAAGTGTCCTGTGATCAGGGGTCCTTCCTAAAGTGACTGTTGGGCCGCTTGTACTATCCCACATCGGGGTCTTGTATGGACTAAAATGTCCTTCAGGTTACTGCTCTGTTTCAAAGCAAACAAATGTTTCTCCAAACCCTTGTCTCCTTTACTAAGGATGTGCCAGTTTCTATTTACAGCCTTCTTTACAGTGTCTATCAAATGACTATATGTGCTCACAAAAACCATCTTCACTGTTTTGGTTTTGGGGTATGTCTCCAAAAGGGTGTCTCTGTCATTATTACGTGCCCTGTTGGAGGATCTGCGAATCAAATCTTTAGCGTACTGGCGTATCCGTAACTCCTCACTCAGGTTTACAACATGTTGTTTATATTTTTCTATTTCAGTGCAACTTCTCCTCAACCTGAAGAACTGACCCAACGTCAGATTGTTAAGTAAAGCCTGTGGGTGGAAGCTTGCGTAGCTTAGTAGAGAGTTGCGAGCCTGCGTATTCCGCAGGCTCTTCCCTGCCGGCACTTCACAGACGCAGCGGTGGAGACCCGAGAGGTAAGACGCTCCTCCGAGGCGTGTGTAGTCTTCTTTTTAAGCTGGGTTGATGCTAAGACAAAAAGGTTCGTTGCCACATGGTTTTTAACTACATTGACTTTGAAACGATTTTGAGCAGTCGTCGGAGACACACTGTGTCTCATGTTGGCCGACTCTATAGACCCGCCCATTACTTCATGGATAGGTAAACATATACCCACACCTCCTCTTTCAGTACATTGCCAGAAGTAGTATTTATGTCGGTCTTATCTCTATTAACATAATTTAATGAATGTTGTGTGTCGGAATACGATCTAGTGGATACCACGATAGACTCTCAGAGATAATTTGAAGGAAGTACCAGCTTATTTTTCACTCACTTTCCCATTACATATATTGCCAGCAAACGGCAAGTTATCTTGGGAGTTCGACAGTTACATATGTTTTCCTAAACATACGTTTACATGCTTGCATAAGATATGGCCCCCGTTCTCTATCCATTAGAGGTTCTGTGTGAGTTAACCAATTGGTGTATTAGAACTAAATAAGGAACTGTTCAGTTGTATCTAAATGAGTCTTGCCACCACCTTTTGTATACCCCTATAGCTCGAACCTGCCATGAAGGGACTGATGAAGGTGTTGCATATCTTATAGTTTGCAAATGGTAATGACTGATGTTGTTGGTCATTGACAAACAACTGCGTCACATTCTGTTTGCAGTGTTGGTGATGGACACTGGTGTGGTGAAGAAAAGGGAGTACTGTGATTGTATACTGTGTTTTGATTTGTTTTTGCTTGTATCTTCACAGCATCTTGTGGACCTTACCAGATGTCGGTACCACAATTGTGCCCCATACCAGTGAAAGTATGTTTTTCATTTTTTGAATTTCCTTTTAAGCAGAGTGACTTATAGATTTGGTCCTGAAGAATGCCATAAACCTCTTGGTCTTTATAGGCAGAAACATGTTGGCCAGATTATAGGATAGGGTAATATCCATATCCCTATCTCACTTAGCTTGTTTTTAAGTCTATCCATTAGGGGTACCAGAATAAAAGTTGTCCTCACCCACCAAGAGATAGTTTTAAACTCACACATTAGCCTTTTGTTTTGCACTCTGCCCCTCTCTCCCCTAAACGATAGAGGAAACTCATAGTTTGGATGACAAAAAAACTTTGGGAGATTTGTAGCCCACACTGGGTACCTTGTGGTCCCAGTGTGAAGAGGGGACCCTATGATGAAGCATGTCACCCTAGGGTGAGTGAGGGTTCTCGTCTTAACACAGCAGTGCTTTTGGTTTCACCTTTTCTTCTTTTTGCTGCGCTCTCTTTTCGTAGTTACCATCCTTGTACATTAATGTGAGATAGATTGTGTGAGTAGTACATTGGGTGGTGATAAATACTCCAATAAGACCCTTCTTTGTGAGATACCTACCATCCTTGCACATCACAAAAGTTCAGCCTGAGCCATCTCACAAAGTGTTTGACACTGGTCTTTTGTGAACACGACAAGCTGGGACATGGGCCAAGAGGAAGGGAATGCCTAACACCTCAAGGGAGTGGAAAACTTCAGAAGCTTCTCCACTTTAATGTGAACTTGAGGTATAAATATTGGACTCCTAGACCCAGCTATTCAGTACACATATGGACCTGTATGAAGGAAGGAACATTTATAAAGCGCGTGGTTACCCAGGGGCATCCCAGCGCTAAGACGTCCAATAAGCTACGAGGAAAGTAAGCTACGAAGAGATTAATGAAAAAGAAAAGTTTTCAGAAGTTTTCTGAACTTGAGGTATTCAGGTTCGGAGCGTATGTGGAGGGGAATGCTATTCCAGAGTCTAGATGCGTTATATGTGAACAGTCGGCCCCCACTACATGCACGTTTAATCTTCGGTACACAAATTAATCCTTTTTTCCCCGATCTAAGGGCTCTGTTGGGTACATAAGGTTTCCTCCAGGGACGGATCAAGGCGGGCCCTTTCCTGAAAATGACTTATGGGTGATACAAAGGGCCTTAAATTGCATTCTTTCCTGGACGGGTAACCAATGCAGGGTAGCGAGGGCAGGCCTTGCAGAGGAACGTTTGGGAATGTTCAGGAGCGTACGGGCCGCACAGTTCTGTACTGTTTGTAGTCTTTTAATGGTAGCCTGGGGGGCTCCCAGGTATAGGGCATTGGCGTAATCGAGCCGTGAGAGTACGAGAGCCTGCACCAGCAGTCATCTCGCCGCAAACGGGAGCATGGGGAGTATCTTTCTAAACCTTCTTAGTAGGCCATAGCAGCTCACTGCCACTATACGTGATTGCTCTCTGAAATCGAGATTGCAATCAATCCATACTCCTAGACTCTTTACTTGTTTTTTTGGGGCAGGAGGGGAGCCTAGGCATTTGGGCCACAGGTGATCCACATTTAGGGGAGCAGACTTCCCCAAGAGCAGAAGTTCAGTCTTGGATCCGTTAAGTTTCAGAAAAGAACTACTCATGCAATTAAAAACTTTCTGAAGGCAGGTGGCTAAATCAGGGTCTGGTTGGTTGGCTTGCTTCAAGGAGACAATTAGTTGTGGGTCGTCGGCATAAGTAATGATCTGTACCCCAAATGGGAGTACTAATTCAGCCAACAAACTCATGTAGACGTTGAACATCGTGGGGCTCAGGGAGGATCCCTGCGGAACCCCACAAGTCAACGGAATGGGTTTTGAAGAGCATTCCCCTTCGAAAACCGAATAAACCCTGTTTTGAAGGAAAGACTGTAGCCACTTTAGTGCCAACCCAGTCACTCCGGCGTCCCTCAGTCTTTGTATCAAAAGCTGGTGATTGACAGTATCAAAGGCCGCGCTGAGGTCCAACAGGATAAGAGCAGCGCAGCCTCCGTTGTCAAGGGTCTTCCTAATTTCTTCTACTGCAGCTAAAATGGCAGTCTCTGTGCCTTGTTGGGGTCTGAAACCAGTTTGCGTAGGATGTAGACGACTGTTATCTTCCAAGAAGGCTGATAAAATCGAATTGATGTATTTTTCGGTAAGTTTACTGACTCCCGGCAGTAAGGAAATTGGACGATAGTTTCCCCAATTCTCTGGATCAAGGTTTGGTTTCTTTAGAAGCGCTTTCACCTTAGCATGTTTCCATTGCGGTGGCACAATCCCGGTTTTATGTGATGAATTTATACAATCAAGTATAACTGGTGACACCACCTCCGAAATTTTATGGAGAATAGTGGGGGGGGCAACATCTAGGGGAGAACCCGATTTAAGTTCTTTGAGCAATCTTTGCAGGGTGTTAAGATCCAGAGAATAGAATTCCTCCAGCAAGATGGGGACGTCAGGAGTGATTATATCACTTGATCCACACATTTGTGGAACGGTAATAGGAGGGAAAGAGTTGTAGATGGTTTGTATCTTTTCTGAAAAGAAATCGGCAATTTGCTCACACCGCAATTGAACATTGTTGGTATCAATAGGGGGGGTAGGGGAGGTAAGAAGAGAGTTGGCGATTTTAAATATCTCCCTTGAGGAGTTTGCAGATAGAATAATTCCTTGATAATAGAGGGCTTGAGTGTTTTTAATTTAATTTTTATATATTTTGATAGCTTCTCGGTATTTAATTCTACTGGCAACGGAGAAGTCCGTCCTCCAACTTCTTTCGTGCCTTTTACATGTCTGTTTAAGCTGGCGTAGTTTTTGGGAATATCAAGGGTTTTTTTTTCCCTCCACCTTTTCTGAGATTTCCTTTTTCGGGAGGACACAATTAAGTGCAAGATCAAGCCAATTATTAAAATTGTTGTTGTCTTTTTGGAAACTAAAAAGAAGGACTGCAGTGCTGCTCTGCAAAAGGATTGCCACTCTGCTTTCCAATGCTGCCTGCTGCCTTAGTGAAGGACTTAACCTGCACCTTGAACCCAGGACCACCAGAGTAACGCCTAGGGCTAGTTGGCAAGCCTCCTGACCAGAGCCTCAGGGACAGAAGGCTCCAACCACTTTGAACCTAGCACCTGGACTCTATCTGCTGTGAGTCCTGCCCTCCCAGCAGATCCAACACAGCGTGACACATCGCCAGCTCAAAAACTCTGCATCAGAATGGCAGCATAACGCATCGCCCCACAGAAGCTCTGCATCAGAACCGATGTGCGATGCATACCCCGTGCAGGACTTTGCATCGCAGCCTACAGCTTCATCTGATCCTCAACACAGACCTTTGCAGTGCAAGTCTCTTGCTCACGGAACCCTCGACAACAACTGTGGACTTCTCATCGCAAGCCCTGCAGCTTCCTCGCAATCAGCCCCTGCGCGAACCATCGTCAATGCAGGACTTCCCATCACAAGCCCCTCATTGACGGCATCCGCGACGATGATGCAGGACCTTACATCACAGCCTCGCAGCTTCCCAGAACTGCTGCTGCATGACGCATCTCCACACCAGAACCTTGCATCGCCTCGACTGAGCGATGCACCCTCGACGTGGGACCTCGCAATGGTCTGCAACCAGGATTTAAGGTGCTTTGTTCAGCAGTCCTAACTGGTTCCTTGTAGCTGACTCATGCTCCATCACAGTTAGCCTGAACTTCTGACTCTGTCTTGGTCCGGCGCAACCAGCTATCCACTGCTGGTGCTTTGAGATTTTTGGTGTTATATTCACCTAAATATTGAAAATTGCATATCTCCGGTTCCGGTCTGATTAGATTTTTGTCATTTTGGTTTTAAATTATTTATTAAACTTTACTGTATTTTTCTAACCTGAGGGAGTATTTTTATTATGTTGTGTTTCTCTTTATTACTCTTTGAAGTGCTGCATAAATAACTTACATATTGTCTTTAAGTTAAGTCTGACTTCTCTGTGCCAAGCTACAAGAGGGTTGAGCACAAGCTTCACCCTGACAAGGATTGTGGTTTCAGCTTGAGTAGGGTTTCACCTCCCTCAACTAGCAACCCAATTTCATAGAGATTTGATTTGATTTGATTGTAGGATTTATATAGCGCACAATTGCCCGAGGGCGTCTAGGCGCTCAGCGGATAGTCAACCTGCATCTGGATAATGAAAGTGGAATTTAGCTAGCAAATAACCAGGTTTTTAGTAATTTCCTGAAAGTGAGTAATGTCGGGCTATTCTTGATCTCTATCTGGAGTAAGTTCCACGGTTTCACTGTACCCAGAATGAAGCTTCTTCCTCCCCAACGTGCTTTCTTATTTTTGGGCGTCTGAAGAAGTTTACTCTGAGATGAACGAAGGTTTCTAGCAGGCTGGTACCAAGAAAGGTGTTGTCTCAAAAACATTGGGCCGGTTCCCTGCAGAGCCTTGTAAACTAGACAAAGGGATTTGAATTCTGTCCTCTTTATCATGGGAAGCCAGTGAAGTTTCTTTAAGCCATGGGCAATAGGCTGGAATTTAGCAATGTCCAGCAGCAATCTGGCAGCTGCATTTTGTGCCCGTTGGAGTTTGGTCATGTATTGCTTCTTCAGGCCAATATACAAAGCATTACAATAATCAAGTCTGGCCAGGGCTAATGCTGTTACCAGGGTTTTTACTGCTTCACAGGGAATACATTTACGCACTTTTCTAATTGCGTTTAGTATCAGAAAGACCGAGGAGGAGACCTTGCTGACCTGATGTTGAAATGTGAGTCTGTCGTCGAGGGTGAAGCCCAGATTCCTCACCTTACAGACTGGGGCCGGGAGCGATCCCATATTTGAAGGCCACCAGTTCTGCGTCCAGAAGGAAGTGTCAGATCCCAACAGGAGCACTTCTGTTTTGCTCCCATTGAGCTTTAAGCAGTTGGCTGTCATCCACTGGTCGATTTGGGACATACATTGACTGAACGTTCAGCGGTTTCCTCTGAGTTGTTTGTGATGGACACCACTATTTGAGTGTCGTCCGCGTAGGAGACTAAAGAAAAGCCAAACTGCCTGATAATGTCCGCTAGGGGGCGACATATAGATTGAACAATGTAGGGCTCAATGCTGAACCCTGCGACACTACACAAGGAAGCGAAAACCGCTCCGAGCAGGAGTCGCCAATCTGAACATATTGACACCTGTTATTCAGATAAGATTTGATCAAGTTAAGAGCAGTATTCTTGACACCTGCTACTTGGAGCCTTCCGATTAGAATGTCGTGATTCACGGTGTCAAACGCCGCAGATAAATCTAAAAGGATCAAGGCGGCCTTGGCACCCGTATCCAATATTGCCCGGAGCTCCTCTACTGCTTTTAACAGGGCAGTCTCCGTGCTATGTCCCTGCCGGAAACCATGTTGTGAGGAATCCAGCAGGTCTGCTGAGGAAACAAATGCAGACAGTTGTGAGTTAAGAATCTTTTCCAATACCTTGGCTAGAAAAGGAATCCTGGCGATAGGTCTATAATTACTAGTATTGCTGGGATCTAGATTGGGTTTTTCAATAAGGCAAAATTGAGACCGTTTTCCATGTATCGGGAAATATGCCTGTATTGATGATTTCGTTAAACAGTGAGCGGAGATGTTCGCTAACACTATCTGAAGCCATTTGAAATATTTTTGGCGGGCAGGGGTCCGTAGGAGCTCCGGATTTTGTGGAGCTTACTATCTGTGAAATCTGTTCCATGCTCGGTAGTACGACGGTATCTAAGATTTTGTCAGGACCTGTGAGTGTTATGGTAGGGGAAGCTTTTATGTCATCTGTTCCTTTGTCTGAGAGAGTCAAAAATACTTTGCACCTTATCCTTGAAAAACTCTGCAAGACGGTTGCAGAATTCAACACTACTGTCTGTTTTTATTGGTTCTGGTAATGTGACTAGCTTTTTGAGGGTTAACAAAAGTATTTTACTAGAATTACCTGCCTGGCGAATTTTGTCTGAAAAATAGCTACTTTTTCTGTCCAGGATCATTTTTTTGTAGACAGTTAGTGACTGTGCATAAAGGGATTTTTCACTTTCATCATAGTTCCGTCTCCAACGTCTCTCTATTTTTCTGCATAGTTGTTTCTGAGCACACAGTGCATCGCAAAACCAAGGTTCAGATTTTTTGGCACGTTTACTGGTAAAGCTTTTCACCGGAGCTAAAGTATCTACTGCGGACGTAATCCACTTAGGGGCATATTATCAACGGCCAGCGATAATTATCGCTGGCCGTGCTTAGCGACAGATTCCCTATCGCAGGCTATCTCTGGAATTTATCGCCCTGGTAGCGCGTTATTAACAACGCGCTTCTCCAGGGCGATAAAAATTCCAGAGATAGCGAGGTTATCGCCGTTTTGCAGGGAACATCGCTGGTTTTCCAGCGATGTTCCCTGCAAAGCAGCGATGTATCTGCTGATACGACCCTGTGGTCGTATCAGCAGAATCCACCCCTATGTTAGGGATGGCTAAGTCAGGATTTTAGCAGGCGTTAGATTTTGTCGAAAGCGGCGTTTTCGCGAAATCTAACCTCTGCTAAAATCATGTGGGCTGCCTTGTAAATATCGCGATGTGAACATCAGCGATATTTGCAATGTAGTCCATCCGGAGTACGCCCACTTTGCATCTCATTAGAGATGCAAAGATGGGCGTTGAGAAAGGAGCGATAATGCAAGGATTCACGCGATAGCGTGACCTTGCTGATTAGGCGATAAAATTATCGCCGCTTTTCGTCCAAACGGACGCAAAAGTGGCGATAATTGTTTATCGCCTCGTTGCTAATATGCCCCTTAGTGAGGTTAGCTGTTGCTAGATTTGTCTCCGACAATAGAACTGGTTTTGAAGCTGCTAGAGCATTTTGCAGTGCCAGGGGGTTAATGTTCCTCCAATTGCGCTCTTTGGTTGTCTTGTAGGAGTTATGGGTGCTTTGGGAGGAGTGAATATTAGATACTGCAAATATAATGGCTTTGTGGTCTGACCATGGAATGGGCAGGGTCTCTTGGATGTTCAAATAGGGGATGGATGTAAATATGCCATCGAGAGTATGACCGGCCTCATGAGTAGAATGCTTGACTTTTTGTTCCATTCCTGCACTGGCCATCATCTCTATAATCGATGCTGTGTTGTTATCATCCCTGTTTTCTAGATGGGAATTAAAATCACCTAGGATGGAATAGTCCTCTTATTCAAAACTTGATTCGATTATAGGACTAATCAGGTCTTCAAAAATTTTTGGGGCAACTGGGGGTCTATACAGTAATGTTCCCTTGAACGTATAGTTGTCACTTAAAGTAATTTTGAAGGAAAGCAGTTCGCATTCTGTACTACTTCCTTCAGATGAACCTAATATATTTAGAGTGTCTTTAATAATGATTGCTAAGCCACCTCCCCGTTTCTCTTGCCTGTCATTTCGAATTATGGAAAATCCGGGGGGAATGGCTGAGACTAGGTCGGGATCCGAGGAGCTATCTGCCCACGTTTCAGTGACAAAAGCCATATCTATCTTGTGTGCTGTCAGCAATTCAGCAAATTCTACATTATATTTAACTAGAGAGTGTGTGTTAATAAGCAAACCTAATACTTTTTTAGGAGAGATTGGTTGTTGACGTGGATAGTTTGTCCCTATGTTGGCTGTTCTTATTTTTGAAAAAAGACATTTTGATTGGCAATGCATACTTGATTTTAGTTCTTTGGAAGGGTCGAGCTGCTGGCAATTGGGCATCATGTAGGATCTATTATAGCTCATTAAAGTATTTCGTGAATAAATCAGTCTGGACTCCGGTATAAGTGTGCGACGGGCAGGGATTATAGCCCTGGGCCCGGTCCAGGCACGGACGGGCGCACACGGGCTTGCCTTTGGCGCGCCCGCTGCACCGGCTGCACCCGCTGTACAGTGGGTACTATTTCTAACATCTGTCAGATGGTCTTTCTTGTGAAGCCAACAGTTCTGCTCTGATCCCAGGCCCTACAGTGGACAAAAAATATGAAGATTCTCCCAGCAACTAATGAATATATATTGTTTTGATTAAAATAGTATGTTAAAAGCATACTTTATAAAAATTATAGAAAGGTAATACAATGGTTTTTAAATTCTGAAAATGTTCAAGACAACTCCACTTACTAAATATATTGAAGCAATAGAAATAAATTTCATATTTTTGCATTAAACATATGTATTGCATTCCAACTTAACACAAATTAGAATTTTAGTTTCAAATCGCAGAATTGTTTTGAGAAGGTTTGTGTTTGTCATATTTGTTATTAACAAAAGCCTCTAGCATACAGAAACACTATGAATTCCTACATCCTACAAAGAATATTTCTTAAACATTCTATATCGTGATAATGCTGGCCACATTTGAAATTCTACACCAAAAAGACTGCTACATCTAGGTAAATGTTTAAAAAAAGCATTGTCTTAGTGTAAGAAACTGGGTTATTATTTGGGTGGGCCACTGCCCACTTCAACAATTAATCGCAACTCTTGTCAGGGAGAATCCCTTAAAGTCACTAAATTAAACTGTGGTCAACCCCCTGGTAACTATAGCACAGAGTGCAAAAACTTAACTTAGGTCAATGTGTAAAACATTTATGTAGTACCAAAACAGTAATAAAGTCAAAATGCAAAACAATAAAAATCCCAAATCGAACTAGAAAAATTGAGTAAAATTTAGTAAATAAAATGACATCCAAATAACCAATATTCAGAAAGATGAACTGGAATTATGATTTTTAAAATTTTTAAATAGGAATAATGACAAAAACTGTTAGGTTTCAATGATAGTGTATGGCCACGGTATACCAGGATCTATGCACAATTTCAGACTGACTACGATGGAGTGTGGAATACACCAACGAGGTCCATCCAGTTAAAAGATTATACATTCTGGCTTAGTCTTTTAAGTCCCAATAACCCACAGGAGCACACTTCTAAGGACCCCCAGGATCGCAGGAGAGGCACTCAGAGACTCAGAGGGTATCAAGCAGAGGGCAACGGCAGGGTCCAGTCTAGGTCCAGTTGCTAGTGGTCAGCTGCTTACTTTCAGGAAAAGGCTATGTGTCGCCTCTCTGTATCCACACAGGTGGTCAGCAAACTGACCCTTGGAGTCCACTTTTTTGTCCTAGGTACAAGCAAGAGCAATTTCAGTTCTACAGGGCTCCTCCCAGTTCACAGACAGCAGGTCCTGTTCATGGAGCCATTAACAGTAATTCTGAGCTCTTCCAACATCCACTATCACATGTATGCCGATGACACCCAATTTTACCTGAGAGTCTCCTCCCCTGAAGACATCAAAGCCCTCAATTTAACCCTACAAAAAACCCAAAATTGACTGACATGCAACCACCTCAAACAAAACACTCTCAAAACAGAATCCCTCCTAATCCCCTCACCCAAACAATTACCTGTCATTAACAAATGGATGTAGTAACTAACAGCCTTCGACTGCCTGCTCAGGTAATTGACTCAGCGAGATCACTGGGAATAACTCTCGACAAGAACCTTAACATGCAGAAGCACATTAGTGCTGCCACCAAAGGAGCAAACCTCCAAATGAACATCCTAAGAAAATTAAAACCCTTCCTACGCCCCAAGTACTTTAACTCTGCTGTCCAAGCACTATTGATTCCCAAGTTGTACTATGGAAGTCCTACCCTAGCCGGCTTGCCCAAATCCAAAACGGCCCCCTTAAGGGCCTTCCTCAACTCCGCTTCAAGGCTAATCACTGGATTGAAAAGAAACAACCACATCACCCCTGACTTAAAAGTATTCAACTGGCTTCCCTACGAAGCAAGAATTCAACTAAAAATTGCATGCATGACCCACAAAGCCCTACACTTCAATACTCCTAGCCACCTTGCTCAGAAGCTTGAGCTCTTGGGTGGCTCCAGATCTTCTAGAAGTGCCAGCACTTTACTGCTAAAAGTACAGAGATTCGCTAAAAAGAAAACCTACAAAAGGGCCTTCTCTGGCATTGCCCGGAAGGCCCAGAAACCAGACTGAATCTCTCAATGGCATCCTTCAAGAAAAAAGTTAAACTACTACTCATAAACAAATTTATACCTTAGATCATGGAACACATCTCTCTGAGCTTTTCAGGACTCAAGATTACTGCTCCCCTATTATACTTTAGTCCTTGATCTATCCGTCTTATCACTGAGGAGATCCCACCCTCATCTAGGATCTGCCATATCTTGCACTGTATCTCAACTATTTAATATTGATATTATGTTCTTTGCTCATTAACATGTATAAAGCGCTCTGATACCCATGAGGGGCTCGTTCACGCTATATAAAACCTTTAAATAAATAAGTGAAATACCAATTAGGAGCATGCCAATACTACCATGTTCAAGGAGGAGCACAGGCACTTTACTACTGGTTAGTAGGGGTAAAGTGCACATAGTTCATAAGCCAGTAAAATAAATGAGGCAAAACACTGGGGCAACATCATGTCATAGATGGTAATTTCCTACACTTGTGTAAAATATTTTTAATAATTATATACATGCTTTAATAAAACAACCAAATCAAACACATATTAATATGGTAAAGTATAGTGTTGGGCATTAAAATGTGGGTACATTGTGTTAGATATGCAATATGATATTTAAACATTAGCATGATAGAGTTCCATATTTTTCTGCTGAATTTTGGGCTGCAAGTGTAAACACCTTTAAATATTTACTTTTTTAAATGTTAAAAGTAACTAGAATGCATTGTTGCAACATAGTGTATTAAACATTTTATCTTCTTATATAAGAAAAGGTTTTCATCAGGCATATGTTTATTTCTCCATAACATCCTGAACGTTCACATGGCATCAAACTTAACTAAATTTTAAATTCTCCATTTTCGGAAGAATGTTTTGCTATACACTTTCACAAGGGCATGTTACACCCACACCTAGGCTCTAGGTGCGCCCAAGGTTTAACAACAGCAAAAAATCATGTTTCAGCGATATTGGTCAGAGCAAAAGTTAGCCAGCATCATCACTCAATACAAATATAACTTAGGTGCTTCAGATGTCGACTACCATTAATGCAGACCAGGGCTGTAGGTTGAACTTTAAACAAAACAAGCTGGACACAGTGGTAAGCAGGGATAGCTGTCTGAAGTTCATGCATTAACTCAAACAATTTGGAGTTTTATGTTTGAACTAAAAACACATCACACACAAAAAACAGGTGCTCAACCTATCATCATAAGACCCAGAAGACAATGGAGGCTATAGTGAGATATCTGAGGCGACAGCTCCTTCTGATCCTTAGGTACATGACAGACTACATAACTGGTATTTATGAAACTAGATGTGACAGTTATAAGACACAAACAAATATAGTGCATCATACATATGGGACAAAGTTTTAGTGGCTGTTCATATTATAAACATTTTAGTGAGAAAGCTATATATTCATCTGGAAAATACTATTACATATTTTGACTACTTCAAGTGTGGCAATCAATCAACCTGTTCACAGTGAAAATGGGTTGACAACCCACATTGAAAACTAACCCATTTCATCACAAAGACTCAGTACTGCATGTAACAGGGGGCAACAATGGCACTTATTGAATGTGGGACATTTACACTGGTGGAGAGTTATTGTGAAATGTTGCTGCTTCTCCTTCTCCAAATTTCGATGATATGCCTCATAAAAAATGTGAGCTTGTCAATGTATTTTGACAAAACTTTATACTGGACCCTTCACATCAGTACTGCACAACACTGCAGAGGCAGAAATGTTTCACATTAGTGCAGTGTGTCATATTCTTCTCTAAGAACATCAGTCGTTAACCTGATTTAGAATACTTGTTACGAATGAACACTTGAACTCTTTGGAACTAAGGGGCATATTTACAAGTTCCTATCGCCACTGGAATGTCACTTTTAACGATGTTCCTGTGGCGATAGGGGCTTCGCCTTATTTACAAGGAGGCGTTAAGCTGCTTAACGTGGCTTAACGCCGCCTTGAAAATAAGGCAACCTTTCATGCTATACTTAGGGGTGGGCGTTCTGCCGCAACACCCATTGATTTTGACACTGCCCCCTATTTACAAGGGTGGCGTAAATAGGATGCAGAGCTAAA
Organism: Calotriton arnoldi; assembly: GCA_963921515.1. Classification (NCBI taxonomy): domain Eukaryota; kingdom Metazoa; phylum Chordata; class Amphibia; order Caudata; family Salamandridae; genus Calotriton; species Calotriton arnoldi. The sequence continues at coordinate 396,515 of CAWUFW010011989.1, read as the reverse complement.
ATTAAGACCAGGTAAAACCTGGTCTTAACATGGTGAAACAAAGAGAAATGCTTGATTTCTACATGTTTTTGCTGTTTCTTTGTGTGCTGCATTGAGCATGAATGATTGTTTATGTGCAGGAAGGTGTCCTTTCCTGCACATAAACAATCATTAAAGAAATTATGATTTGCAACTTCTATGTGTGCTGCACAATGCAGCATCAGCACACATAGAAGATACAAATCTCCATTTGTATGTTTATGTGCAGGAAGGGACACCTTCCTGTACATAAACAATCTTCCCCCCCCAACGCAGGCTCCTTTGCACTACGGTTTAAGGGTGCCTGTGTTGGCGCTAGGCAGCTTAATTTAGTGCCAGCACATGGAGAAACACAGGGGTGTACCTTATCTTTATAAATACAGTGCATCCCTGCGTTTTCAGAATTGTGGAGCGTGGTGTTAGCAAGTTTTGCTTAACGCCATGCTCCATCACTCTGTTTTACATATTCCCCTAACTGTCCCAGAAATGGTGCAACAACTCAGTGCTCGTGCAGACTCATACCTTCCAGAATGTGAGCTAATTATACCTCACTTATGCTTTTGGCCCACCTATGAACTTATACTTGCAGCAGTTCGAAGGATGTGCATCTGTAATATCAGTGCGACTGTGCCCGGTGCCTTTTGTAATTTTTTGATCTTTCTTTATTTCATATGCCTTTTGATTTGCCCTAAACATCCAATTCTACTCCCTATGATTTAATCTAGCCATCCAAAGAAATTGACAGAGATGAATAAATGGATTCCAGACTTAGGGGTTTAGTTACAGTTTGTGAGAGTCCTCCGAAAATTCCCAGTTCATACGTTCTATTTAGGGTTGCTGATGAATATTTTAGACCAATGGCTCCATGAACTTTGGCCATTGGTCTACCTCAGACTGTCTGTCCGATTTTGGGCTGATGTTCCTATGCGCTTTTCTGTTCAGGGATAGGCGGGATAAATCTGGTGGCCCCAAACTAAAAAAACACAACATGACCGCCACATGCAGGTAGAAAACTGCCACCATGTCAGGAGCATTTGCTTTTTATTTTTCAAAAACAAATTCCTGGTTTGGGAGTTTGTTTTAGAAAAACAAAAACTTTGCTCATTGGTTGCATTAAATAAATGTGGATGCTCAGTAAAGCTGCAGTACCTTCACAGGAGTCAACCTGGCAGCAGTGCCTCTGAAAGTACAGAGACCACTGCCTGGAGGAGAGCTCTACTATGGTGGTCAGTCTTTCAAAAGGGCAGTGGAGTAAGCCCTCCGCTGCCCCGGTGAACCAACGGACCAGCTGCAAAACTTTCAATAAGCCCATTAGTTCTTTTACACACATTACACGTACCATGCCCACTGTAGTGTGAAGGTTATTGTTTTTTATGTGCCTATAGAATCAAAATTACATTATAGACACTCAGGGTTGAGATAAATATAAACCTGAGTTGGAACTCAGATACTATATATAGCCTAGTGATAGAATGCCATATCTTTTGGGGCTTCTCTGGCCATTAGGCAGTGTCTGGAATTCTGATTTTCTCTGGCCATCTCTGTATATCCACAAACATCTAAGTAAATAATGCTGCAACTAGGGACAAATATGTGTCTAAATATCTCTTAAACAATGCTCATTGTATGCAGCTATTTGTGACAATCTGGGACCATTCAGAATAAGACAAACTGATACCAATGCCTAGGCAGAAGTGACTGGTAGTAAGGCAACAAACACATGAAGAGGAAGGAAGCCTACGGCAGCTGGCTAAAAAAAAGCAAGCACAGAAGTGACAATGAAGCCAATCCAGCAATGGGCTGACTTAAGTCTACTGATAGAAAACAAAGGGGCATATGTACAAGCCCCTATCGCCACGAGAACATTACTTTTTGTGACGTTCCCATGGCGATAGGGGCCTTGCCTTATGTACAAGGCAGCGTTAAGCCACTTAACGTGGCTTAACGCTGCCTTGTACATAAGGCACCCTTTCATGCTATGTTTAGCGTGAAAGGAGCGTGCAGTGGGTGTTGTGGTGGGCGTTCCACCGCAACACCCATTGCATTTGACGCTGCCCCCTATGTACAAGGGTGACGTACATAGGAGGCATCGCCAAAATTAAGACCAGGAACACCCTGGTCTTAAGGTGGCGAAACGAGGAGAAATGCATTATTTCTCCTCATTTTTGCTTTTTCCATGTGCTGCCTTGTGCAGCACACATGGAAAAGCAAAATGCCATGGTTTGTTTATGTACAGGAAGGTGTCCCTTCCTGTACAAAAACAAACCTTTTTAAAAAATTCCATTTTGTAACTTTCATGTGTGCTACATGAAGCAGCACACATAAAAGTTACAAAATTGCATTTTAGAATTGTTTATGTGCAGGAAGGGACACCTTCCTACACATAACCAATCCTCCCCTGCACACAGACACCCTTGCACTATGGTGCAAGCGTGCCTGCGTTGACGCTAAGGGGTCGATTCCGATTCGGGCCGGAAAAAGCACCGACCGACTCGGAGCCGGAATTAATTCCGACCGACACGTACCTGTGGCGCCCGACACGCCAAGTACGATGCAAAGCATGCAAAATCCGACCGACACGTACTGAACCCAAGCCGAACGACCGAGCCGCACGGAAAACAGCAATCCGGCCGGAAAAACACGCGAATCGAACCGACCGACACGCACCCGGAACAAATCCAACCGAAACGTACACGCGAACTCCAAACCGCAAAGTACGATGCAAGGCACGAAAACCATGACCGAGTCGTACGGAGGACAAGCCGTACGACCGACACACATACAAAACTGCGAGCCGAAGTAACACAAAACACCGCGACCGACGCGTACGCAGCATAGAAAACTGCACAAACACAGCGTGAACGAAACGGAGAAGACCGTACGAGACAACTGCAGGGTCCGACTCGGTCACAAGAACGTTTCCAACATGCACAGAAAGTACTAAGGAAAAATACACAAAAAAAGGCCAAACAAGCAATTACAAAGCCAATAAATACTGGGGTGGGTGGGGACAGAGAACAAAGACACCCACAACTCCACCCATATAAAGGACACAAATCCCAACCATGATCCTTTGCAAATGCTATTCTACTGCCAGCACTCAACAGACAGCAACCACACACCCAAAGCTCATCCCTCACACAAGCCACACACCATCAGCACACCAACAAATAGCTACCTCACATACACCCAGAAAAACACACACTCACACACCTTCACCTGCACACCAACACACACATTACTCACCATCACCACCCATCACCATGCCCCCAAAGAAGAATCACAAGTTCCTAGATTGTGAATTGGAAGTCCTGGTAGACGAGATCCTCAGGGTAGAGCCACAGCTGTTTGGCACACTGGTCCAACAGACACCCATCTCCCAGAAAACAAAGATGTGGGAGAGGATCATCAACAGGGTGAACGCACAATCACCATGTCTGCGCACAAAGACTGACATCCAGAACAGGTGGTATGACGTGCGCAGGAGGGTACGGGAGCTGCTGAAGAAGGACTACCTCCTGAGCCAATACACCGGCAGTGGCCCTCCTGCCAAGCCAGTATACCTCAGGCCCTGGGAGGAGAAGGTGCGGGCCATCCTTCCGCCAGTGAGCGTCTATGGACTAGAAAACATCCCAGAGCCTGGTGAGTACACAACAAATGTACACAATATTCTGCCACAATACACACACACATCACTGTCAAGGGAGAGTCAAACCATGCACTCTTAGCAATTACACAGCAACCAGAACAGAATCATCCCAAAATGTGTATGTCAGTCAGATAAACACAACACATGCCATCTCAAAGTTACATTTAACCGTGTCATCACATGTACAAACACAACTACAACTACAGCTAGGCAGTGGCACAAATATAACTAACAAACACATCCAGACATGTAGCCACCACTACAACACCAACACACAGTGAAGACCACTGAAAGAAAGGAATTCTGTGTATGCTGGGCAAGTCAGTGTAGCCAATAGCATCATGGGAGTCGTAGTTACAGATATTGCTCACCCCACAACTGTCCCATCAATACCACCATGAACCATGCGCACATCACAGGGAGTGGAAAAGGACTCACAAGATGGCTGACACTGGCTACTGCTGTGGGGAGCACAAGGCCCTGCTGGCAACTGTGCAACAACCAACAGCAGGACACCACTGACTGACATCCTGAAAGACAACTTCCACTCCCTGCAATGCAAGCACGTTCCATGGTGGGATATCTGGCTGGGTGGGAAGGAGGACTCGCAGCACTGACCATAGTCACAAGCACCTCCCCTCACACACCCCCTCAACACAAACTCCACATAACCCACCTGGGAGAATGCAATGCCTCACATCCTAACTCAAGATCCCACAAAGAACCACCACCCTGGGTAATGCTGTGTGAAGCACAGGGACACACCTGGGACTTGTAGCCAAACAAACGCAAGGACAACACTGTCAGCCTTCCTGTCAGCACAGGCACACTACCCCACAGGAAGCAGAGTCCAAAGGAAGGAAGTACGGGCATGCTGGGAAGGGGGTGTAGGCAGTTGGCTGTCATCCACTGGTCGATTTGGGACATACATTGACTGAACGTTCAGCGGTTTCCTCTGAGTTGTTTGTGATGGACACCACTATTTGAGTGTCGTCCGCGTAGGAGACTAAAGAAAAGCCAAACTGCCTGATAATGTCCGCTAGGGGGCGACATATAGATTGAACAATGTAGGGCTCAATGCTGAACCCTGCGACACTACACAAGGAAGCGAAACCGCTCCGAGCAGAGTCGCCAATCTGGACATATTGACACCTGTTATTCAGATAAGATTTGATCAAGTTAAGAGCAGTATTCTTGACACCTGCTACTTGGAGCCTTCCGATTAGAATGTCGTGATTCACGGTGTCAAGCGCCGCAGATAAATCTAAAAGGATCAAGGCGGCCTTGGCACCCCGTATCCAATATTGCCCGGAGCTCCTCTACTGCTTTTAACAGGGCAGTCTCCGTGCTATGTCCCTGCCGGAAACCATGTTGTGAGGAATCCAGCAGGTCTGCTGAGGAAACAAATGCAGACAGTTGTGAGTTAAGAATCTTTTCCAATACCTTGGCTAGAAAAGGAATCCTGGCGATAGGTCTATAATTACTAGTATTGCTGGGATCTAGATTGGATTTTTTCAATAAGGCAAAATTGAGACCGTTTTCCATGTATCGGGAAATATGCCTGTATTGATGATTTCGTTAAACAGTGAGCGGAGATGTTCGCTAACACTATCTGAAGCCATTTGAAATATTTTTGGCGGGCAGGGGTCCGTAGGAGCTCCGGATTTTGTGGAGCTTACTATCTGTGAAATCAGTTCCATGCTCGGTAGTACGACGGTATCTAAGATTTTGTCAGGACCTGTGAGTGTTATGGTAGGGGAAGCTTTATGTCATCTGTTCCTTTGTCTGAGAGAGTCAAAATACTTTGCACCTTATCCTTGAAAAACTCTGCAAGACGGTTGCAGAATTCAACACTACTGTCTGTTTTTATTGGTTCTGGTAATGTGACTAGCTTTTGAGGGTTAACAAAAGTATTTTACTAGAATTACCTGCCTAGCGAATTTTGTCTGAAAAATAGCTACTTTTTCTGTCCAGGATCATTTTTTTGTAGACAGTTAGTGACTGTGCATAAAGGGATTTTTCACTTTCATCATAGTTCCGTCTCCAACGTCTCTCTATTTTTCTGCATAGTTGTTTCTGAGCACACAGTGCATCGCAAAACCAAGGTTCAGATTTTTGGCACGTTTACTGGTAAAGCTTTTCACCGGAGCTAAAGTATCTACTGCGGACGTAATCCACTTAGGGGCATATTATCAACGGCCAGCGATAATTATCGCTGGCCGTGCTTAGCGACAGATTCCCTATCGCAGGCTATCTCTGGAATTTATCGCCCTGGTAGCGCGTTATTAACAACGCGCTTCTCCAGGGCGATAAAAATTCCAGAGATAGCGAGGTTATCGCCTGTTTTGCAGGGAACATCGCTGGTTTTCCAGCGATGTTCCCTGCACAGCTGCGATAACTGCTGATACGACCCTGTGGTCGTATCAGCAGAATCCACCCCTATGCTTAGGGATGGCTAAGTCAGGATTTTAGCAGACGTTAGATTTTGTCGAAAGCGGCGTTTTCGCCGAAATCCAACCTCTGCTAAAATCATGTGGACTGCCTTGTAAATATCGCGATGTGAACATCAGCGATATTTGCAATGTAGTCCATCCAGTACGCCCACTTTGCATCTCATTAGAGATGCAAAGATGGGCGTTGGAGAAAGGAGCGATAATGCAAGGATTCACGCGATAGCGTGACCTTGCTGATTAGGCGATAAAATTATCGCCGCTTTTCGTCCAGACGGACGCAAAAGTGGCGATAATTGTTTATCGCCTCGTTAAGCCTAATATGCCCCTTAGTGAGGTTAGCTGTTGCTAGATTTGTCTCCGACAATAGAACTGGTTTTGAAGCTGCTAGAGCATTTTGCAGTGCCAGGGGGTTAATGTTCCTCCAATTGCGCTCTTTGGTTGTCTTGTAGGAGTTATGGGTGCTTTGGGAGGAGTGAATATTAGATACTGCAAATATAATGGCTTTGTGGTCTGACCATGGAATGGGCAGGGTCTCTTGGATGTTCAAATAGGGATGGATGTAAATATGCCATCGAGAGTATGACCGGCCTCATGAGTAGAATGCTTGACTTTTTGTTCCATTCCTGCACTGGCCATCATCTCTATAATCGATGCTGTGTTGTTATCATCCCCTGTTTTCTAGAT